>JAQMWT010000114.1:0-70396 GCA_029834535.1 Chrysophaeum taylorii
AGGAGGTACGGACCCTATATCAAATTTTCTATCTCTAGTATCCGTCTTCGTGGGCTAGCCAGCGACCCCGAGGCGAGGGTGATGTATGCTCGATGATGTCATTGATGTCAAGGCACCGGGTACGTCGCCCCACTCTTGGTCTAGCTTTGTGCCGGCCTCCTCGCCGATGCATCTCCAGCTCGAGCGCCAGGACCTCGTGCCTGTCCATTGAAAGTATTTTGCTTTGGAGAACCCGGATGGACCTGACGCCAGGGCGACGCGGAGGTAGCGAAAGCAAAGTTGACCGTTCCCGAAGCCAGGTCCGTCCTAGGCGCAGGTCAAATTGATACTCGCAAACTCGGCCCTTGGACCTTGTGGGGTCGGGCTGGCGGCGGCGGCGCCAACGAAGCCTATTTGTGCGGCGGGGGGCAACGAAACCACCGAAGGGGCACTAAAACGCTGGGTGCGGGTGGTGCTTTCGAGAATGGGCGGGAGGTACTTTTCGGCTGTAAGCGACCCCGTCTCAGTAAATCTAGTGACGGAAATCAGAGTCTGCCGCGGTCAAACGGTTAGCAACGTCACAGGGTACCGAGGTGCTGGGAGTAGTGGATTTTGGCGTTTTGCTGGCGGCGAAGAAAGCTTGCGATAGCCCGGAGATGTTATGGGGAAGCACTTCAGAAGTGAGGGCGTGATAGAGAGAGACGGGGCGTTGCGAGGTCTTGGCGACGTTTTAAATACTTGGGTGTTGAGCATGCGCACTTCCTTGGAAAGTGGAACGCAGCACCAGGCAGGCTATCGGGCCTTTGCACCGAGCACGAGCCACACAACGGAGCTGAGAATGAAAGGCGCAAGCGCGGGCGTGCTAAACGTAGGCACCATGGTTGCCCTCGGCGTCGTTGTCGCCGCGGTCGTCGTCGCTGCTGTCGTCGTTGAGGGTACCAGCAAATTGCTGGAAGGGCACTCCGCTGTTGCGTGGCCCTGGTCTTTACAGAGACGGCAATAACGCACCCTAGTGCGCTTCTGCCAGCCATCCTCACGAGCGGAGTGGATCCGGGCGCCGGGGTTCTTGGAGGGGCGTCCCTTTGGTGGGCGTATAGCAACCGGGAAGAGGATCGAGAGGACCCGGGAAGCTCGGAGATCTCAGCGGACGACGGAAGGTGGAAGTCGACGTCCTGAAAGAGCTCCCGCCAGTGCTGGGTTGTGAGTTTTCGAAACAAATCGCCAAATTTCGTGCTGGCCGCACTTGTCCGATAGCTCGAGCCCCGTGATAGCAGGGAGGCCGGATCGATGGTAACAGCAGTCACCTCCGGCGGCCCCGTCGCATTCGCACTGAAAATTATCTTGTGGACTTTCGATTGATCCACCTTGCTCCGGACGCGGGCCTCTACCTTAGTCTCGGCGTCAATCCACGAGACGCCGGGGTATATTCGCATGGCTTCTGTGATGATCCTGGCGAGCGCTCCTCAACGCGCGGCGGAAGCGCCCGGACACAACTATCCGCCGCTGCTTTGTCATGGAGGAATTTCTGGCGCTGCGCAAAAGTTCTGTCATGAGGATCACCGAGGGCACGCCGATCGAACCTGACGGGAATGTCAGATCAGATGACTGCACGCTCGCGATTTGACAGATGGAATGCGACGCGACTTACATTATATTTATCGTCAGCGTTGTTCGATGACTCGACGGCCTGGCTTGTGACCTTTCCGTGTCCTTGATCCCAGCGTAGGTGGGAATGATGTTCTCTTTCTTGCGATCATTTCCGAGAGGGTATTCTTTCGCGGGATCGGACATGCGTTCCCAGATATTGTCGACTTTCCTCTTCGAGGGCGCACGGACACACAGCCAGAATCGGGCCACGTCAAGGAATTCGACCTGGCCATTTGTTGTAATTTCGGCGCCAAGTGCTTCGGGTCGAGCATGGCGTTCGTTTCGTTGCATTCCTTCTTATGGGCTGTGAACGTGCAGCACAGCTTCGCGAGTGCTCCGTGTGGTTTCGCAAGACGAAGCGGCCGGTTGTCGGGGAACGCCGGTATATCTCGACGAAAGGACACTCGTCTTGGGCCTCCACGCCTGGCGTCGCCGCCCTAACACCACGCCGGGCATTCTTGCTGGCGCGAGCTCATGCCGTCTCTGCCGCACCGCAAACCAAACAGAGGACGTCGTGCTTGCATTCGCGAGCTTCGAGCACGGTGCCAAATTTAGCCGATCGACCGCGCGCATTGTTCGGCCTGCCACTGAAACTCGAACGACGCTGCCCCGTCGCTCCCGGTCTCACTACCCACAACCAGCTCGCACGCGAGGAGCAGGTCGTAAATGCGCAGAGGCTCCCAGATAACGCCGCGTTCTTTCGCGAAGAGGTGCCAGTTTTTCTCCTCTACACGCCGCTCGTACGCCGCCTTCGATGCGCTTCGAGCCCGATTAATTTCCGACGCATTTACTTTCTTTTTTCAACGTGGCGCTTCTTCTCGCAGTATTCGTCAGCGTCGTGGTTGCTAAATGTCGCGTCCATTCCGCTTCCATGCACCATCAGAATCATCGATATCCGACTCAGCCTCGACCGTGGACATGGGCACTGAGCGAGCCTCGCACGACGAGCCGACAGGAGGAGGCGGCGTCGCTCCGAAGTAGTTGCGAAGCGTTCGTAACGCTTTGTTCAGCCGCTGCATCGTCATGCGCCCGCTGGTCTCGCCATTTGTCCCCGTGCCGCGCGAGGTCGCGGAACAATGCTTGCGCCTGCGCGCGGGGCGGAGACGTCGAAACTTTCGAAGTCATGTTACTGCGACGGGACGCATCTTTTAAGACATTTTCTCGCGCCTAAGACCGTCACGGCGTCGGAAGCTTTCAGTATACGCGCTATGACGCGCTCCTTCGCCTCGCCGACTGACTCCTCCGACTCCCGACTCCCATGGGACTCCCGACTCCCATGGCAGCGGTTACAGCGCAGCCGCTCCTGAATCGGTTTGGGCCTGTGGTGGTGGCGATGGTGGAATCGGTGATTCCTCAAACGTTTGCGGCCGCGACCGCGACAATGGCGGCGACGACGGCGATGGTGGAATAGGTGACTCCTGTAGGGTCTGCGTCCTCGCCCGCGACGGCGTAGACGCCATCGGCTGACGAAGAAGTTTCCGTTGGCTCTTCGCCGAACTAAACGGCCTAAAGGACTTTCGACTAATCAACCGCCACTTTTTTATAGGTCGCCCCCAAATTCGACGCATGGTTTAAGGTCGCCCCCAAAACGTCCACTTTTTTAAGGCGGCCCCAAAATCACCACTTTTTTGTTGAGGTCGCCCCCAAATCACCACTTTTCTACGGTCGCCCCCAAAAACAACATGTTTATAGGTCGCCCCCAAAAACACTATGTTTTAGGTCGCCCCCAACACATATAGAATCCAGCGTTGTCGCCCCACTAATAGCCAAATCACCCTAAGAAGATCATGGTCCTACGACGAAAACTAGTCGCTTACCCTGGTGACCGCAATGTCGTTAAACTAGCCCTTCCTCTTTACCACTACCATTGCTCGGACGTCGCCAATGCCGTACCAGCCACAGCGAAGCCTCCCAATAAGAGTCACGCCTGCCCGTCGCGACCCTCCTCGTTCTCTCGCTCCTGTGGAGTCGTCCGTAAACACTCCCCCTAACTCCAGTCGCAGGAAGCCGGACCGCGAGGATATTACACGCCTACTTTCTAATTCCGCCTCCGCGATGAAAGCTGAACTCGCTTCACCGGCGACTTTCGCCGACGTCCTCAATTTTAGCTTCGAGGAGGTCAGGGCTGTGTTTTGGGACCGCGGCATCGGGGCTCTCTGGGTCGGCGTTGTATTTCTCGAACGCCGCGCGGACCCCGCCAATCTGGAGGTTGGATAGAATGAGGGACGCGCCGAGATCGTTGGCTCGCGCCCTCGACTGCTGGAACGCGGCCTGCTCGGAGCCGGTGACGCTGACCTCGAGGCGCCTAAGTTGGATTGGAGATTGGTTGAACGCTCAGGAGCGAGGTTGGACAGACGGCAGGAACGCCACTCGGCTGCGGAGACAAAGTGGGGATGGGCTCCGCCGTCGGTAGCTCGCTCGGCAATGATTACGCCATCTTCGTCGAGCGCCAGCCATGCGCCAGCCAGACGTGACAGACGCACATTGAACTTCCCGTTTATGTTATCCGTTTAGTGTCGAACGTACTGACAGACCGAGCTGGCGACGACGGTTTCGCCAACGCAAGAAATCAGCCGAAGAGCTATGATTAAACCCTTCTCTTCTAGAGGGTAGTTTTCAACCAAAGGCTGGTGATAATGGGATTTATTTTGGCGGATGATGTGGCACCACAACAGTGTGGTGCAACAGTGTGGCGCAACGAGGCACGGGAGGTCTTCCGTACCGGCGGGGCAGCGAGGCTGAGGTCGGCGGCGCGAGGCGGATACCGCAAGCGCCGTTCTGCGCGGCGAGACGCTGGCAGGGTCGGATAAGAAAGTTCGTACGAGCCGTTAACTATGTTTCAGTTTGTACTAAGACATACTCAACGGATCGCTGAACTATGTTCATTTGTACTCAAGCAGTATGTGCCGCCACGCCGCGAGATCGTCGCGATGGAACTAGACCCCATAGTGAAGTCGGCATCCTAAGTCGGCATCCTTTCGTCCCCTCACGCAAAAAAGGAAAAAGCCACGCGTTGTAGGACCCGTGTTGCGGCGCGGGCTAGTCTCGTTTTCTTATCCGACCCTAAAACTTTTGCTGCGTCACGTACCTTGGTGGTGTCGTCCTTGGCCACACTGCACTGGCGAGCCGCTGGAATGGAAATTCTTGATGAAGCCCGGGACGCGCATCCGACAGCAACCTTGTCGACTGGCATGCTTTCTTATCGACCTCGCCTCTCAAAGGCGGCGATGGCGTCGGTGTTTTCACGTTGAAGCCATTAAAGGCGTCGAGCGTCGGTCGGAAGCTGGCGAGACTTTTCCAGATGTTGGAGGATCTTAGGGAAAGAAGTGTTTGAGGATGATGTGAGGATCACTGTAAGAGTTGTGAGTAGAACATAGTAATGGAACTCTGGAGTCTTGTTAAAGAAGGCTGTAGGAATAGGCGAAGGTTGAGTGTTGTAGAATCGTAAAAATCACGTGATCTGGTCATGAGATGGTATCACTGTTATAGTGTGCGACATAAACAAGCTCACACAATGTTTATAAATTGTATTATGTTCCAGTGGAATAGCATTTGCGATGATATCACAGCGATCGGTCAGGGGCACACACCAGAGGCAAATCCTTGGTACTGTGAGTTATTGGCGCTTTGCGCACGAGTAGTGTCGAATGCGTTCGAGTCCCTCCACCAGCTGCAAATCCACAATGGAGTGTGTGAGTATATAATAGTGAACTTTGGCACCCATCTTCCTGCTGGTAGAAGCCCAAAGAATCGTGAAATGCACACTAGAGGTATTTGGTCGATGTGCTTTTCCAGGACCGGATCGTGAATACAGGAGAGGTATATGAAACAGTGCTTAACTAGACGGCGTGTCGTCTTATGGGTCCCACCGTGTGTTAAAAGCGTAGGTTCGCCAAAGCATGTTGTGTGTTTGGTATTTAGAAGAGGATTTAGAAACTGTTATGTCTCCGCCTGTATGTCTTCCACCAGTGATGTAAGTGATGGATGAAGTAGAGGATTTATTTAAGAATAACGTGTGAGATGGTTGGTTAGATTCGATAGTTGTAATACCCCTTACCCTGATCGCCGACTGCGGTTGCGATGGAGGACGGTGCCTCATGAATCCTGAGCCTTGCGAGGGCATCCGCCCTCCCGGCGTAGGTTGGCACCTATTCGCCTCCCGGGCGGGCCGGTTGGCAGCCGGAACGTTCGCAGTGGGACGGGGTATGGCCGGGGGGCGAAGACGGAAGGTTATCGACGAGTTGGTTGTCAGTCACATCGCGGTCTCCTCGTCGCATGGCGACAAGCTTGATGGTCACTCTCCGCCGACCGACCTTTCGGCGCTCCTCGTCTACAGGCCCGTGATTCCGGACTGGCACCTGTCGGTCCGGCCTGGCTCCCATGCTCGGGAGAGGTCTGAAGTTAGTTAGTTAGTTGTAATACGAAAGGACACAGGTAATGTGATGGATTTAGGGAATAATCGTCCCATAATATTATAGAGGAGCACAAAAGCTTTGAGTTCAATAGGGGATCTCATGCAAGCAAGTGGTTTTCTTGAATTAGTCAAGAATCCCAGACGAAAGTTAGAAATGCCCTCCATTTCATCTTGACTGGGATGTTCGACTGTTTTATTAGAGTGCAGACGAAGGAACAACATAGTTAAGGTTTCAAGCTCAGTCACAGTTAAGCGCACGGATCCTGTACGACTGAAAATATTGTAGGTTTTAGGTGTGGACACAAATGGTATGTCAGGAAAGACCTGCGTCCAAGGTTCGTCGACTATTAACTTGCGACTGATGGAGTTAGCGTGGTCTGCAATATCCAGAAAGGAAGTGACTCGTTTATTAGGCCATGAAAGCAGATCAAGAGGGCCGGTGTTATATTTGCGTGCGACGAGGATCCATCTTTCTCTGGCTTGATAATCTCCACATAAATAGCATGGAAATCGGTCACATATGTCCACCGTATAGTGCATCGTTGAGAAGATGAGATTGGCAACTCGTATATGATCTTCGTATGATGCGGAGTGTGGTGGAGTCATTTCCATGAAGAGAACGAGCGGCTTTAAAAGCTCAAGTACACTTAGAGCACTTGGGAACAAAGAATCATCCATATCGCGCTCGAAGGTGGAAATGGATCTCCCATTGATTATGTTGCGATTTGTGCATGGTGATGTCAATTCCACTATGTCAGTGTAATATCGTGCACGTTCAACGTCCGATGCTCGATGGAGATATGTCAAAAACTTAGGTAAGGATGGGAAAACTTCGATGGAATTACCAAAACGTCTTCGTAGCATGTGCGTGATATTGTCGTCGCTCTCAACAAGAACTTTAACGTTGATGTTGATTTGCAAGTCATTAGAAGCGCAAGCCAAGAATGCAGGAGTGGACATCCCAGAGCAAAGTAAAGTTACTGTAGGTATTCGTGGGCTAGGAGATGAAGTTACTGTATGGAGCAAACGTGTTGTAACCTTGCGTCATACAGGAGGTGGGAAATGCTTGCGTATGTAAGGCAGCTGCGAATGCATTGACTCCAGGATGGTTTTAAGCCATGGGACGTAAATTGCTCGTTCCATGAGGGTGGAATATAGTTTGAGCATTTCGCGTTGTTCATTAAAAGCACATAGTCTGAACTGTAGTGAGCGAAGTTCCATTTTACGCGCTTTTGCTTGTTGTAGCGAGTAAATTGGTAGAGTTGGCAACAGGTTACTGAGTCTAAACAAAGTAATCTTGACATTATCATCAATTTTACTCTGGATAGATGATTGTCCTTTAAATTCAACTCCATAAAGGTGTATACCAAGTTTATCTTCTCCCCATTGAGTCATACTGATGATGTGCAGATCGGGATCGTTATGGTCGTTTTGCTTGGGTAGGAAAAGCGCAACGTCTAGCTTTACATATCCCACATTTGGATGCTTTGGCAGAGCGGGAATGACGGTCCTTATAATCATAGCATGTGTGATTCTCTGCGTATCCGTAGCAGTCTGGATAGCAGGTGATAAAGACTCGGGTAGCTTTACGATGTGGATAGGATCAGCATAACGTTTAAAGTTAATTACATGTTGAGAAGCACATGTGTCAGCATATCCTGGCGTAGTCATTAGCGGCAAATTGTACTCGTTGTACAGTTTAAGCATTGTTGCATAACAGGCATGTGTTGAGCTTTGACCAAACACGTACTGTGTCATGAAACTTTGCGTTTGTTCGGAAGGCACAACGACGAGTGTAAAACCAGTATTTAATTTTGGTAGCAACACAGGGGGATCTGTACCATCTTCATTATCTTCATTGGTAAAATTACTGGGGAGCTCAGAGTGCGAAGAAGTTTCCCGAGCTTGACGACGAACAATAGCATTCTGAGCTTTAGCATTTATGTGCTGCAATAGCGGCTGAGGGATGTTATCGATTTCATCATCTTTAATGGACAGGAAAGTGTGGAACATTTTCTCTGTATCAGCAGTCCCCCTCTGCTCCGCATCACTGGGGGACGCTTCAGGAGCAGATGTTTCAGTTTGATACTTTTCTTCTGAAACAAGAGATTCCTTATCGGCTTCCAAGAGGTTCGATATGGTATTGGACATAGTATCAACTCGAGATAAGTAGAGATGAACCTGGGTGGCTTCATCAGGATCTAAGGACTGTGTCGAAGCTTGAGAAGCGGCTGTCCAGAGGGTACTCAATAAGCTTTTCATTTCCCCCTGTACCATTTTAGAGTCGGTGGAAGGATTGGGATTCGCTTCCTGCAATTTACCAAACAGGTGGCGAAGACGATCAACTTGATAAGTAGCCCGGTCCATAAGAGACATATTAGAGCGTGCATTGCGGTTAGAGGAAGATGAGTAGACAGGACGATCGAAGCTGGTACCTTTGACGTTATAATTTGAGGGTGAACGATAGTACGACGTGTCACGGGGTGAGATTGTCGATGCTTTATCTTTTGCATTACGAAGCTTACGAGCGTTGAAGCCAGACTGTCCAGCTACAGTGGCTAACAACGAGTAAGCGTTGTTTAGAGAGCCGTGGGATTGATGAATAGTATCCATCAATAATACCTTAGGTGGCTTGGTAGCGGTAGTACCAGGGATGTAAGGGATCCAAGAAGCGGGTTTATCCAAGCGTCGGTTAGAAGAAAACCTTGTCTCATTATATATCTTTAACAAGAATTCCAATAGTGGACGAACGTCGTTAGGATCAACTAGCTTTAACAATTCGGGATCGTGACTCGAGTTGTTACTAGAGCGTGTCTCGTAGAGTTTACACCATTCCAATAACGATTGAGAATAGCGCCCGTGATCCGAGGGATTAGCATATAGACGGTAGATCTCCTCGTGAGCTTTAAGAGTGATTATGGAGTTATATTAAATATGATTGATGCTTCATCATTATTTAATTGCTTTGCCTGAGATTGAAAGGCAAGGAGTTGTTCGACATATACATGGGCATACCAATTAACATTTATAGACATTCGATTAAACTGAGATTTAAGCTCAGTTACACCTGTACAAGACACTGTCTCATAGTAATGATAGGCCAAAAGCATTACAGCACGCAATTTATTGGGATGTGCAGTAATTGCACAAATTCTCTTTAGTTGAGGCCACATAGCGAGAGCGGGCTTTTCCTGGGACTCGAGGATAAAGAATGTGTACAAGAAACCAGCATAAGCTTCGCAGTGTTTGATCCAATCGGCATTAGAGAGACCTGTAAAGGATATGTTAGTTAAAGATGAATCATACACAATTGATTTAGGAAATCGGGTACCTAATAAAGTGAGGACATGTTTAACATCCTCATTTAATTCAGGACGGACAAGGTTGTACGACTCTTGGTAGTAAAGTCGTTCAAGATTATTACGGGCATCAACTGTTAGTTGATAAGAAGAGTTGACGTGCCAAGTCTTTAAATGTTCGGGCAGGGCATCTTCATCAGGTAAGATTAAATCATTAATTTGTTCAGCTTTCCATTGAGCGAAGATGATATCAACTTCTTGTTCAAGAAGTTGATTATATTCCGGAGCATTCCGGGTGTAAGCTTCATATGAATCAAAGCAGAATAACGCGTCCACATATGGACTTGTCATATGCCTGCGAAGCGCTTCAATTTGCAAGCTCACCTTGGTTGAATTATCTTGGAAACGCAATCCTGCATTAATTTTATCAACGAGGATTTGTTCTTGTTTGTAGATATACGTGGTAGATATTGTTTTTTGTTTTGACGTGATTGTGACCTATTAAGGGATAGGTTAGAGGACTGATAGACAGATTCGACACATAAGAATGAAGGGTTTCTCAAGTGCGGGTTCTATGTACAGTACGCGATTTTAAACATGGGCTTATTGACAAGACCAAACAAATCAACATGCTATTTAAAACAAGGTGACTTGAGACTGAAGAATGGATTAGTTCTCGAGCAGTCAGTCTTTTGTTGGGGAATGGAAGTAAAAACCCGTACAAGTTTCCGCGGCTTGTATAGGAAAAATTTTGATTTCATTAGTTATGCGAGTGCATGTGACCAGTGACCGACCCAACTCGGTCACAAACCAATTTAACTGGTGGGCACATACCGTCACACAACAAATACGTACAGTAGACCACCGCCAAACACATTGTCGCATTGTACTTGTGATCAGGCGTAAATTGATCATTCGATTTAGACGTACAACAGTTGGGCTGACACACCTACGCATCTGGGCCCATAACCTGGAGAGATTTGACACTCTCCGGGTACATGGTAGAGACTGCGTGCAGTCTTAGGCGTGTACAGACCATTCCGCTTGTCACATGCTACTACACAAGGTAGGGCTTTAAGTCCTAACTCCTTAAGGACATTAGGTCCCATAGAAGCGTTTACACTGACAACGAGGAACGAGGCCTCTATTAATTAAACAGACAACCCCGTACCTGACGGTACGCACCTGGAGGCCTACTCCATGTTGGAAAAGAGCTTCAGACTGGGTTCTTCATAGTCATGAAAATAAAAGGGCGGAAGGGTAAGGAAAAAAAAGAAAGAGGGAAACAAGAGGTGAGGGTAGGAATGCCGGTCCTGGTTTGTGCGAGTGCCCGCGGCTATATATACCCCTGTGCTTCCCCATCGTAGTGAAACGTGAACATCTGGGGCGAGTCAAGCATGTATGCGAGACGGTGGGGACCCAGCAGACGACGACGCCATCTGCTTAAGATGAACATCTGCGTCGGAGATGAACATCCGGTCCTGGCAAGCGAGAGCGCCCAGATGAGGGGGGTCTAGTGTGTGTGCTAGACGATGCGATGGGGCTCCACCAGTTGGCGGCGGCAACTGCTTCGTAGACACTCACACACTCCTTGCGGCGCAGCGGTGGAGCGGATTCGAACGCGCGAACCACCTCGTGCGCTTTAAGGGCCCATAACCAAAAGGTGAGGGTAGGAATGCCGGTCCTGGTGTGTGCGAGTGCCCGGGGCTATATATACCCCTGTGGGAAAGCCGTATTACGGAGAGAAAACCCTCGTGTAGAGATAGGTGTGAAAATGTTCCAGTGTCGCACACATAATAGTGTAGCTCTCTGGACCAGAGGCACAGTGATTTTTACTGATCTCTACACCCACCAACCGGCGCGCCTAGTCCGACAGCCTTATGAAGAAGACTCTCGAGCGACGCGGGGTTGCTGGCGTCATTGAACTCTCGTACAGTCGATCCTCGGCATCATCCGCAAACACAGCAGTCCCGAGATCCTCCAACATCTGGAACAAGTTCGCATACAAAGCTTCCGACCGACGCTCGACGCCTTTAATGGCTTCAACGTGAAAAAAAACACCGACGTCATCGCCGCCTTTGAGAGAGGCGAGGTCGACGAGCACGTGCATGTCGACAGTCGACAAGGTTGCTGTCGGACTCGCGCGCGTCCCGGGCTTCATCAAGAATTTCGAGCAGCGGCTCGCCAGTGCAGTGTGGCCCAAGGACGACGCCACCAAGGTACGTGAGGCGCAGCAAAACTTTTTAGGGTCGGATAAGAAAACGAGACTAGCCCGCGCCGCAACGACGGGTCCTACAACGCGTGGGCTTTTTCCTTTTTTTGCGTGAGGGGACGAAAGGATGCCGACTTAAGGATGCCGACTTCACTATGGGGACTAGTTCCATCGCGACGATCTCGCGGCGTGGCGGCACATACTGCTTGAGTACAAATGAACATAGTTCAGCGATCCGTTGAGTATGTCTTAGTACAAACTGAAACATAGTTAACGGCTCGTACGAACTTTCTTATCCGACCCTGCCAGCGTCTCGCCGCGCAGAACGGCGCTTGCGGTATCCGCTCTCGCGCCGCCGACCTCAGCCTCGCTGCCCCCGCCGGTACGGAAGACCTCCCGGTGTGCCTCGTTGCGCCACACTGTTGCACCACACTGTTGTGGTGCCACACATCATCCGCCAAAATAAATCCCATTATCACCAGCCTTTGGTTGAAAAACTACCCCTCTAGAAGAGAAGGGTTTAATCATAGCTCTTCGGCTGATTTCTTGCGTTGGCGAAACCGTCGTCGCCAGCTCGGTCTGTCAGTACGTTCGACACTAAACGGATAACATAAACGGGAAGTTCAATGTGCGTCTGTCACGTCTGGCTGGCGCATGGCTGGCGCTCGACGAAGATGGCGTAATCATTGCCGAGCGAGCTACCGACGGCGGAGCCCATCCCCACTTTGTCTCCGCAGCCGAGTGGCGTTCCTGCCGTCTGTCCAACCTCGCTCCTGAGCGTTCAACCAATCTCCAATCCAACTTAGGCGCCTCGAGGTCAGCGTCACCGGCTCCGAGCAGGCCGCGTTCCAGCAGTCGAGGGCGCGAGCCAACGATCTCGGCGCGTCCCTCATTCTATCCAACCTCCAGATTGGCGGGGTCCGCGCGGCGTTCGAGAAATACAACGCCGACCCAGAGAGCCCCGATGCCGCGGTCCCAAAACACAGCTTTCCTGACCTCCTCGAAGCTAAAATGGAGGACGTCGGCGAAAGTCGCCGGTGAAGCGAGTTCAGCTTTCATCGCGGAGGCGGAATTAGAAAGTAGGCGTGTAATATCCTCGCGGTCCGGCTTCCTGCGACTGGAGTTAGGGGGAGTGTTTACGGACGACTCCACAGGAGCGAGAGAACGAGGAGGGTCGCGACGGGCAGGCGTGACTCTTATTGGGAGGCTTCGCTGTGGCTGGTACGGCATTGGCGACGTCCGAGCAATGGTAGTGGTAAAGAGGAAGGGCTAGTTTAACGACATTGCGGTCACCAGGGTAAGCGACTAGTTTTCGTCGTAGGACCATGATCTTCTTAGGGTGATTTGGCTATTAGTGGGGCGACAACGCTGGATTCTATATGTGTTGGGGGGGGCGACCTTAAAAACATAGTGTTTTTTGGGGGGGCGACCTTATAAACATGTTGTTTTTTTGGGGGGGCGACCGTAGAAAAAGTGGTGATTTGGGGGGGGGCGACCTCAACAAAAAAGTGGTGATTTTGGGGCCGCCTTAAAAAAAGTGGACGTTTTGGGGGGGCGACCTTAAAACCATGCGTCGAATTTGGGGGGGCGACCTATAAAAAGTGGCGGTTGATTAGTCGAAAAGTCCTTTAGGCCGTTTAGTTCGGCGAAGAGCCAACGGAAACTTCTTCGTCAGCCGATGGCGTCTACGCCGTCGCGGGCGAGGACGCAGACCCTACAGGAGTCACCTATTCCACCATCGCCGTCGTCGCCGCCATTGTCGCGGTCGCGGCCGCAAACGTTTGAGGAATCACCGATTCCACCATCGCCACCACCACAGGCCCAAACCGATTCAGGAGCGGCTGCGCTGCAACCGCTGCCATGGGAGTCGGGAGTCCCATGGGAGTCGGGAGTCGGAGGAGTCAGTCGGCGAGGCGAAGGAGCGCGTCATAGCGCGTATACTGAAAGCTTCCGACGCCGTGACGGTCTTAGGCGCGAGAAAATGTGTCTTAAAAAGATGCGTCCCGTCGCAGTAACATGACTTCGAAAAGTTTCGACGTCTCCGCCCCGCGCGCAGGCGCAAGCATTGTCCCGCGACCTCGCGCGGCAGTTCCACGGGGACAAATGGCGAGACCAGCGGGCGCATGACGTGATGCAGCGGCTGAACAAAGCGTTACGAACGCTTCGCAACTACTTCGGAGCGACGCCGCCTCCTCCTGTCGGCTCGTCGTGCGAGGCTCGCTCAGTGCCTATGTCCACGGTCGAGGCTGAGTCGGATATCGATGATTCTGATGGTGCATGGGAAGCGGAATGGGACGCGACTTTTAGCAACCACGACGCTGACGAATACTGCGAGAAGAAGCGCCACTTTTAAAAAAAGAGGAAGAAGAATGCGGCGGAAATTAATCGGGCTCGAAACGCGTCGAAGGCGGCGTACCAACGGCGTGTAGAGGAGCAACGCCGGTACCTCTTCGCGAAAGACGCGGCGTTATCTGGGAGCCTCTGCGCATTTACGACCCGCTCCTCGCGTGCGAGCTGGTTGTGGGTAGTGAGACCGGGAGCGACGGGGCAGCGTCGTTCGAGTTTCAGTGGCAGGCCGAACAATTCGCGCGCGGTCGATCGGCTAAATTTGGCACCGTGCTCGAAGCTCGCGAATGCAAGCACGACGTCCTCTGTTTGGTTTGCGGTGCGGCAGAGACGGCATGAGCTCGCGCCAGCAAGAATGCCCGGCGTGGTGTTAGGGCGGCGACGCCAGGCGTGGAGGCCCAAGACGAGTGTCCTTTCGTCGAGATATACCGGCGTTCCCCGACAACCGGCCGCTTCGTCTTGCGAAACCACACGGAGCACTCGCGAAGCTGTGCTGCACGTTCACAGCCCATAAGAAGGAATGCAACGAAACGAACGCCATGCTCGACCCGAAGCACTTGGCGCCGAAATTACAACAAATGGCCAGGTCGAATTCCTTGGACGTGGCCCGATTCTGGCTGTGTGTCCGTGCGCCCTCGAAGAGGAAAGTCGACAATATCTGGGAACGCATGTCCGATCCCGCGAAAGAATACCCTCTCGGAAATGATCGCAAGAAAGAGAACATCATTCCCACCTACGCTGGGATCAAGGACACGGAAAAGGTCACAAGCCAGGCCGTCGAGTCATCGAACAACGCTGACGATAAACATAATGTAAGTCGCGTCGCATTCCATCTGTCAAATCGCGAGCGTGCAGTCATCTGATCTGACATTCCCGTCAGGTTCGATCGGCGTGCCCCTCGGTGATCCTCATGACAGAACTTTTTGCGCAGCGCCAGAAATTCCTCCATGACAAAGCAGCGGCGGATAGTTGTGTCCGGGCGCTTCCGCCGCGCGTTGAGGAGCGCCTCGCCAGGATCATCACAGAAGCCATGCGAATATACCCCGGCGTCTCGTGGATTGACGCCGAGACTAAGGTAGAGGCCCGCGTCCGGAGCAAGGTGGATCAATCGAAAGTCCACAAGATAATTTTCAGTGCGAATGCGACGGGGCCGCCGGAGTGTGACTGCTGTTACCATCGATCCGGCCTCCCCTGCTATCACGGGGCTCGAGCTATCGTGGACAAGTGCGGCCAGCACGAAATTTGGCGATTTGTTTCGAAAAAACTCACAACCCAGCACTGGCGGGAGCTCTTTCAGGACGTCGACTTCCACCTTCCGTCGTCCGCTGAGATCTCCGAGCTTCCCCGGGTCCTCTCGATCCTCTTCCCGGTTGCTATACGCCCACCAAAGGGACGCCCCTCCAAGAACCCCGGCGCCCGGATCCACTCCGCTCGTGAGGATGGCCGGCAGAAGCGCACTAGGGTGCGTTATTGCCGTCTCTGTAAAGACCAGGGCCACGCAACAGCGGAGTGCCCTTTCCAGCAATTTGCTGGTACCCTCAACGACGACAGCAGCGACGACGACCGCGGCGACAACGACGCCGAGGGCAACCATGGTGCCTACGTTTAGCACGCCCGCGCTTGCGCCTTTCATTCTCAGCTCCGTTGTGTGGCTCGTGCTCTCGGTGCAAAGGCCCGATAGCCTGCCTGGTGCTGCGTTCCACTTTCCAAGGAAGTGCGCATGCTCAACACCCAAGTATTTAAACGTCGCCAAGACTCCTCGCAACGCCCCGTCTCTCTCTATCACGCCCCTCACTTCTGAAGTGCTTCCCCCCATAACATCTCCGGGCTATCGCAAGCTTTCTTCGCCGCCAGCAAAACGCCAAAATCCACGACTCCTAGCACCTCGGTACCCTGGGACGTTGCTAACCGTTTGACCGCGGCAGACTCTGATTTCCGTCACTAGATTTACTGAGACGGGGTCGCTTACAGCCAAAAAGTACCGCCCGCCCATTCTCGAAAGCACCACCCGCACCCAACTTTTTAGTGCCCCTTCGGTGGTTTCGTTGCCCCCCCGCCGCACAAATAGGCTTTCGTTGGCGCCGCCGCCGCCAGCCCGACCCCACAAGGTCCAAGGGCCGAGTTTGCGAGTATCAATTTGACCTGCGCCTAGGACGGACCTGGCTTCGGGGAACGGTCAACTTTGCTTTCGCTACCTCCGCGTCGCCCTGGCGTCAGGTCCATCCGGGTTCTCCAAAGCAAAATACTTTCAATGGACAGGCACGAGGTCCTGGCGCTCGAGCTGGAGATGCATCGGCGAGGAGGCCGGCACAAAGCTAGACCAAGAGTGGGGCGACGTACCCGGTGCCTTGGACATCAATGACATCATCGAGCATACATCACTCCTCGCCCCTCGGGGTCGCTGGCTAGCCCACGAAGACGGATACTAGAGATAGAAAATTTGATATAGGGTCCGTACCCCCCCTCCTCTCGTCTCTCTCACACCCAATCACCAATAAAATCGCAGTGTCGAACACCGTGCTGCTCTTTGTGTCGTTAGGGACAGGCGTCAGGGCAGCGCTACCACTGCCATCATTCTCTACCAGGGACACAGTGATTTTTACGTGTCCCTACGTTTGGACCCAGTCCGGTACTGGTAGAGAAACGTCCCTCCGAAAGACATCGACTTCGATCGACGTCTCGGACGAAGACCCATGATTTCCATGTAAGAGCAATCTCCTGAAGTTCACGAAGTTTATAAGACCGTAGACAAGTCTAATCGCTTGCTACAGGTGCAAGAATGTGAAAGCAACCAACAACTCGCAAAAACGCAACCCCAAAACGATGGCGACTCACGACCCACAAGTCCCGAGTCTGGATTATGCGAAGCAGTTCGCTACACCACGAGAACACGCTCTCTGGCTCTTGCAACAGCTCAACGATATCAAAGCGGATTTCTATGCTGAACTTGATGCGCATGCCGCTGAAAACGCTGCCAACCATGCTAAGCTCGCCGCAAAAATCGAAGCTATGAACGAGCAACTCGACCAGGACGAGCAACTTGAACAGGCTTCCCCACCAGCTGCTCTTACGGAGACCCCCCTCAAGCAAACTTCTCAAGAAGTCGCGACCCAAGACCCGATTGTCTCGATGGTCACCCCCCCCCTCATGCGCAAGCTCTCGAACATGGACGACCACCACCTTCTGCCGTCCACCCCGCTGGATGTCAAACACCCCGCGTCAAAGTCACGGCCCCCACAGCCGTCACTCCAGACCCCGGTATAGCCACGGTTACTCCACAAGCCGGCACACCCCACCTTCGAGGACACTCCACCTTGTTCGAATATCGCACCAGCGATGTTGAACACTCCACCACCACCACCACTCTTCATTACTCCCTTCACTCCACCAACTCCACCGGAGCCTCCACCTCCTTCACTGGAGCCTAACTCCCCACTTTCGGCGACTCCACATTCACCATCTCTTCAAGTTCCCCAGCATCCTCGTCCTCCCGCTCGCTGCAACACTCACCCCCTTCCCGACGATCATGCCACCTACGGCCATGACGGCCCCGGCACCTCCATCCCTGACAAACCCCCCACCGCGGCTAAAGCTCCTGCCGCCCCACCATCGGACCCTCCTGTCCGATATCCATCATCTTCCACAAGTCACTCTCCTCCCGACTTTCATCTCCACCCACAAGACCATACCACCTACGGCCACGACGGCTCCGGCACTTCCATTCCTACCCAATCTCCCACCGCGGCTCACGCTCCTGCCGCCCCGGACAGACAGACAGACAGACAGACAGACAGACAGACATCTGTCGATTTGTAGTAAGGAAAATCCGAATTAGGGATAGCACCCTTAGCACCCCCTTTTCTAGGGTTAGTTCCCTTAACTTTGCCACCGCTGTGTTATTCGCACCGGCTGTCCTCGTTTAGGAGACAGATTCGAGGACAGACTACCACTGTTCTCACGCTCTGTTGAAGGGTAACGCAGTTGTGATTACGGTTCTCTAGGTATTGGGCACCAGTCCCGGTATCAGCAGAGCCCCAGGATTTCCAGAAGAGTCCCGTCGCTCCCTGACGTTCCTGAACCCAAGCAAAATGCCAGCCAATCAAGAACTCCAAAAGGAGATAAAAGAACAAGAAGCTCGTTTCAAAAGAGACATGCAACAACAAGCTCAAGCATACGAAGCTCGGCATCGCCAAGAGATTCAAGACCTTCGCGATATGCTGTCGCAACTGCAAGCTACACAAGGGACACCACCACCAGCCGTCGCTGCTGCGGCTCCGCCTCCCACTCCGGCTCAACACGATCCCAAGACTAAAGTTAACACCGTTAGTGACCCACCTAGCGCCGTCCTCAAGTCAATGGACTCGGCTCAAGTCACACCCCAAATGCTTTCGTTTCGCGTCATGCAGTTGTTCGTCGAACATCTGATGCCTGAAACAGGCATAACACAATACTTTTTGCAGGGCTTCTACACGTGGGAATCCGTCTTGCGTGGATCTAACGATCTCGCTGACGCTCTCCTAGGCCACTGTATCGGCGAATACGACAAGGACCCCGACCACCACTCTACCGCCGGGAACACGCAAGATTTTCAAGGCCGTTACGTCTACCACAAGGGTGTCTACCGCAAGTTCGGCAAACATTTCCTGGATAACGTCTACGAGCCAAAGCTCCAAGAACTTAAAGATAAAGACAAGGACCCGACCGACGAAAGGCACGTTGTATCCGATCGCTCAACCTCACCTCCAAGGAAAAGAAGCCGGCTTCATCGTGTACCTCCGCGAGACCGTCCACCCCCCTTTTCGCCGTTTCCTGCACGCTGGTAGCGACACCGTCGAGCACCCAGCATACGACAAATCGATGCACTCGGATCTTCCCATCCGATCGGACTCGAATTTGTGCTCCAAGTTCGCCTCGCACTTGATATGGCGGTATAAAAGTGTGTATGGGCGGCTTCTCCGGATTAGCCTATTTGGACCATACACTTCTCGCTACATAAAGCTGTAGTAACCGCCACACTTGACAAGCACACGGGCCAGAGCCACGTGTACCATGCGCATTATGTCGATAATGCCTTCCTGGACACGCCGTTCAACCCGGAGATCCACGAGCCTGCGCATTATATCGACTATATGCGCCATGTTCAGCAGCAACTGCGCCAGCTAACAACCGACGCTTCTCTCCAACTTCCCGACGACAAGATCCTCGAAGAAATCCACCAAATTCTCCGCTGCAAGTACCCCCCAAGCTTGCTTGACTCCCGCGCCCCAACACACATCAAGGGCTTCGCACGTCTTGCTAACTGTCTGCGCACTCCCAACGACTCGCTGTTACTCGACGAAGACAAGGAAGCCACCCACCACCTTCCTAAGCTCATCGCTCGCATCACCGTCATTTCGACGTTTGAGCGCAACTTTTGGGCTCACATCGAGACTCACCCAACTCTCAACTTCAAGCCCTTGCGCTTCGTCACTGACTTTGGTCGTCTACCAACAAAGGACAAAGACAACCCCCGTTTTCGCTCCCGCCGTCATGGTCCCCACCTCACCGAAGACGATGATGACACCTCTCCCTCTGAAGACGACACCCCACCGGACCCCGATGAAGACACCGACCCCGTCGCTGTTTTTCTCACGGAGGCCAACATTGACCACGACGAAGACAATGACCTCATTCACCAACGCCACGCCTACCGCAAAAAGCAAATTTCGCGGCACCCCAAGAAGCCCCCAGCCAACAAAAAGCCTCAAAATCCTCGCTCCCCGTCTTACTACGACATCAATGACAGTCCTAAGCCCAAGGCCACCCCTGTCACCCCAACGAAGAACAAGCAACGTCCCCGTGCTACTCCGGTCACCCCTGACAAACGCGAGCACCCGCATCTTCGCAAGGTCACCTTTCCCACACAACCTCATCCACCCGAACCATCTACTCCTGACCAGCGCTTCAAGGTCCCCCTTCGTGAAGTCCGTCGCAAGCTCCAAACCATGCGGAATCTTAGTCAAGCCGGTCGCCAACATACGTCCAGCTCCGAGCGCATGAACAAGCTAATCAACCTCATCACCACCATCTCCGACGAGATACTTCTCTCCGAAGCCGAAAACGATGCCGCAGAATTTCTCCAGATGATGACGTCCGATCCCCAGGACAATCCACCTGATGAGGGCGAAGCCGAAACCGATGAAAAATATGAAAAAGGACACCTCGGTTTCTGTGACGACAACGGTCAGCTAGACCTCTACGACGACACCATTCCCGAAATCAATGATGAAGATGACTCCGCCGAAGACTACGCACAACGTCACAGTGACTATATGCGTGCTCTCCACCAGAGTCGGCTTTTTCGCTGAAGGTTGCCGACGACGCCTGTGCCGCCAACCACATCTTTCTCAAGCAGGCACCAAGCCTCACGTTGACGAATTTCCCGACATCATCGACCATCTCACCCAGAGTCGCCGATTTTCTTTGAGCAACTTACACTCGAGGAAAGACCTCAAAGAAGACTAACTCGCTGCACGGATGCAATGGACCCGGCACTGAAACTTCATTGATTGACGGTGGCACATCTCTTTGCTTTACGCGCACAATAGACCACTTTGTTTCTGAGTCCATACGCAAGATACCCGAACACACCATTCATATGGGACGAGGCACCCTTACCAGCCACTTCATCGGTGTTAAACCGTTGTATTTGCAGGCTGCAGGTCTCTCTTCCAAGGATACAAAAGACTCAACCGGTTGCGCTTTATATCTCGTATTTATGGTCGTCCCGAAATTCAGGAAAGGTCTCCAAGTTATCGCAACATCTCAGCTCAAAGCTCTGCATGTCCAAGCCTCCGATCCGCCACGGCCCCACGAGCCATATCTGTACGAGCTTGTGAAGTCCTCTACCTTCGATCCGCACGATTATAAGACTCTTATAGGAAAATCCGCCGTCGTACTCGCCACTCGCAAACATAACGGCCTGTTGTCCCTGCCGTCCCATCCAAGCACCATTCACAACTGTGCTTAGTTTCCACACAAGAAAACGAATGTCACTCAAGGATGAGATTGCACACATCACAAAGCATGTCGCCAAGACACGCTCGAAATCGCACACGCTTGATTTCGCCAAGCTACAAAATCATTCCCTGTATTTAAATGAACTGCTCAACCTCCAACATACTGTCGTCCACTACGCCTTTAATGGCTCCGCATACCTCTCTGTGCAAGCACAACCCCCTCCGCTCAAAACAGCCATTATTGCAGGTGGTCTTCACCAAGCAGGTTTCGACACTTTTCGCAAACGATTCTACAAACGCCTTGCTGTCGTGGTCACCTGCGAAATTAACGATATAATGCGCGCCCGTGCGCAACAACTCTTTCCGCACGCTCAGCACTATGCGGACCTAAGGAAACTCAATGCCGCACTCCAAACCGGCAAAATACGTCTACCTCCATTCGACTTGGCAGTTTTTACATTGCCCTGCCAACATCTGAGTGTAATGCAAGAATACGACGGCTATGCCACTCCGGTCACCGCCGACCTTTTTGTCCAAGAACAAATCCGCTTTGTTCGTTGCACGCTCCCGACCTACGCCATTGTCGAAAACGTACCTCCTAACCCCCGAACTCATTGCGAGTATGCTCAACTCGCAAAAGGCTATCAGCGCTTAGGCTACTTCCGACACTCCGGTGTCTACAATGCCTTTGCTTTTGGTGACGTCATCAGCAAGACACGCTATCTCGCTGTGTATGCCCGACACCCGCTCACCGGCTACACCCTCGAGAAAACCGCTTCTACTTGGTTAACCTCGCCTCCGAGCATGGTTCCTCTCCTGGACGCCAGTCACACCATCCCTGACGATCTCTGGATCGCCAAACCCGCCCTTTGTGGTACAGTGCCCCGCTCCACCTTGGACTACTACCAGCACAAGGCCACCTACTCCAACAATCTCGCCCACGCCTCGAAACTCTCAATTTCCGAGAATGCCCGCATATGCCAAATGCTCGCACGCTTCACCAAGCCCTTCACGGATCTCGGTCTAGACGCCGACGGCACTCCCTTCGCCACCATGGCGTCCATTTCCCACCTTCTGGTTCTCACATTCCTGTACAACCATTTGTCGCAACACCCCACTCTCGCCACATGGAACACCCTCCGCTGTTTTCATGCCGCAGAGTCTCAATTTGCTTGCCATTTGGATGGAGCCATCACCGGAACCGCCGCTACTGCCGTCGCATGTGGCTACTTCCCGCGCGCCTCCCTCACCCTACATTCCAGGCCCCCTAAGATATTGGACTGTTCTCATCAACCCGCAGTCTTTTCCCCAACGCACCCCTTTTCCCTGGATGTTCCCAAGGGCACCGCCTTTCTGGTCGTCGCCTACACCACCTCCTTGGCCGCCGCTCACAGCTGCTCGCGCCCGTCCACTTGGGTCCACTATATGAATCGTTCGCATCCTGGCTTTGCCGCGATCGACTCATTACACTCGATGACCCCAAGGGACTCATTATATCCAAAGCACGTTCCACTTACGCGGACTATGTCGGCCACATCGGAGACACGCTTCAGAAAAGCACCAAGTGTTACTCGGTCACTGGCTCATACCTAACCAACACGAGCTACTCCAACGCCTTGCTGCTGATCTCTCCAGACCACATCCGCTATGCGACCCTCGACGAAATCGCAAAGTTTGGACACCACTCGGACCCGGATCTGCTCCGTCTGTTCCAACAGCACCCGCCGTACTTCGCGTTTAATGCACTGGCCAACGCCGTCCCGCACAATATGCTGCAGGCAAAGTACAGCGCTGTTCTCGCACTCCACGAATCGCACCGCCACGTGAGCTTTCACATCGAATGGGCAACAACGCGCAATGGCATCCCCAGCCCAGGAGACATCACCCAGGTTGCAGACTTCTTCAAGAGCATCTCCAGCCGTCTCTTAGCTGAGGAGGACCTCAACCTCACCTCCCTCTTCAATGCCATCGCAGATGCTCACCATGATGCGATCCGCAAACCAAGCAAGTCGAAAAACCTCGAGACGCTTCTTGCCGAGGCAACCGTCGCTAAAATCCGAGTCGACAAGCGCCCCAGCCCCCCCCTGCGCTTCGACTGCCGCTCTGCCTCCCTTGCACAAGCCCGGCACCAGTCAGCTCGCTAAAAGAGTGCTTTTGGTCACTCGCTGGCACCGCATACACCACCAGCAACCAGAGATTCTTCGCCGCACGATTGCCGCTCCCTTACCCTGATCGCCGACTACGGTTGCGATGGAGGACGGTGCCTCATGAATCCTGAGCCTTGCGAGGGCATCCGCCCTCCCGGCGTAGGTTGGCACCTAGTCGCCTCCCGGGCGGGCCGGTTGGCAGCCGGAACGTTCGCAGTGGGAGGGGGTATTGCCGGGGGGCGAAGACGGAAGGTTATCGACGAGTTGGTTGTCAGTCACATCGCGGTCTCCTCGTCGCATGGCGACAAGCTTGATGGTCACTCTCCGCCGACCGACCTTTCGGCGCTCCTCGTCTACAGGCCCATGATTCCGGACTGGCTCCTGTCGGTCCGCCCTGGCTCCCATGCTCGGGAGAGGTCTGAAGTTAGTTAGTTTAGTTAGATTGCCGCTAATGTAACGAATCTTCGCCCAGGTGATGATCGGTATCTGCAAGACTGCAGCGAATGCAAGCGCTGTCAATCGCATGTCAGCTTCCGTCACAAGAACACTTCCTGGTCACAGGACGAACTGGCCTATGCTCCTGGCCAACACCTCCACATGGATGTATCATACCCGAGCATCAGCAAGTGTTACGGTGGATTTCGTTACATCATGCATTTCGTGTGTCTTATCTCGGCACACAAATGGGTATATTTCCTGCGGAAACTAGACGCACAGGATGTTCTGGCCGGCATCCTCTATGTGGTCGATGTGATTAAGGTCGAATTCGATGTCAGTGTGAAAATCATATCGTCGGATGCATCTCAACTTTCCGTTCTGAAGCTTTCCACCCGCTCAAGGTGCAACTTGGCATCCAGTTTCAAATCCTTGGTCGCCACCTCCACCAGCGGAATTTTGCGGAAACATCATCAAGGAAAACACCCGAGGCACCGTAGTTCGTATCCTCGACCTTCGCAGTGTACGCATCGAAGGAAAGTCTATTGCCGCCGAGTATTGTCATCCATTTGCTCTCCTGCATAAGATCCAAGCCGAAAACCAGCGCTCTCATGGACTGCCCTCGCGCACAAACTTGGCATGCACCGTTCCCCGGCGCATCATGTCACCCATGGCACCGCTCTTGAAGCTCCTTTCCTATGGCGAACCTGTCACTTTTGTCTACCCCCAAAGTCGCAAGCTGGAACCCTCCAGCGTCTCCGCCTCTTACTTCCACAGTAACAACTATCTCCCGAACCTCCCTGGCACGGACCGATTTATCCGTGATGTTCACAGCTCCATATTGCTTGTACATCAGGGGCGATATGGGAAAATCGTCACCTCTAACGACTTTCATGTTGACGCAGACATGCCAGTCAACCGCAACAAGGAGATCGAACGGATCAAAGCACTCGCACAGATCCCAGCGGAGGCACGGCAAGAGGACCCGTTACCAGGTATAAGCGAACAGCAAATGCCGGAAGTTAGAAAGGAATCGCAAAATGAGGGCGAGACTCACGATGACGAGCAGGATGATAAACCTAGCAATGACGACGAACACAAAGAACTGGATCCAACTCCCGCTGCTGATTCAAGCGCCGTCAGCGACGAGACACCCGAACAGGATTTTTCGTTCCTCAACCGGCCACCCCCGCCGGATGGTGACATTCCGATGCCCAAACGAAAAGACCGCCTAGAGGTCGTTCTCGACGATTCAGGTTTTACCCCAGTTCTCGTGCATCGCAACCAGAGCGATAAGCTCAAAGCAGAGGTACCCTCACCAGCCACTTCATCGGTGTCAAACCGTTGTATCTGCAGGCTGCAGGTCTCTCTTCGAAGGATACAAAAGACAAAACCGGTTACGCTTTATATCTCGTATTTATGGTAATCCCGCAATTCAGGCAAGGTCTTCAAGTTATCGCGACATCTCAGCTCAAAGCTCTGCATGTACAAGCAACCGACCCGCCCCTGCCCCACGAGCCCTACCTTTAGGAGCTTCTTAGGTCCTCAACCTCAGACCCCCATGATTATGCAACACTTACAGGAAAGACCGCCGTTGCACTCGCCACTCGCAAACCAAACGGCCTGTTGTCCCTGCCATCCCATCCAAAGCAAACATTCGCCACTGTGGTCAGTTTTCACACAAGACAACGAATGTCACTCGAGGATGAGATTGCACACATCACACAGCATGTCGCAAAGACACGCTCACAATCGCACATACTTGACTTCGCGAAGTCACAAAATCATTCTCTGTATCTCAACGAACTGCTCAACCTCCAACATCCTGTCGTCCACTACGCCTTCAATGGCTCAGCAGACCTCTCTGCGCAGTCACAAACCCCTCTGCTCAAAACAGCCATTATTGCAGGTGGACTCCACCAGGAAGGTTTCGACACTTTTCGCAAACAATTTGACAAATGCCTTACTGTCGTGGTCACCTGCGAAATCAACGATATCCTGCGCACCCGTGCGCAACAACTCTTCCCGCACGCCCAGCACTATGCGGACCTCAGAAAACTCAATGCCGCACTCCAAACCGGCAAAATACGACTCCCTACATTCGACCTGGCAGTTTTCACATTGCCCTGCCAACATCTGAGTGTAATGAAAGACTACGACGGCTCTCCCGACACTCTGCCAGTTTTACCATCTTATCGGTCTCTCTATTCCCAGGATGTCCTCCGTCTCACCCGTGGTCCTCATCAACCTCAGCCTCGTCGCAAAACCAATCTCAAAGATGTTCTTACTCGTATTGCTTCGCCTACTGTTGCCGCTCATAAACAAGCCGGTGGTGCGCTTGCCGACTTCAAGTATGACCTCTCCAAGCAGTACACAACCTTCTGCGACCCCACCCTCCACTCCCTTCATATCGCTCATGGCATCCACCGGACGGCTATACCTCCAGAGGGGGAATTTACACCATCCCTTCATCACCATGTGCACCAAGCGATTTCACAGTCCTCTTCAGTTATGTGACATAGGAGCCATAGCCACCCATCGCCTGATACTCCTCATGTTCACTTCTGCGACAACATCAACCTTGCAGACTTTCACCTTCCTCAAGCTCTCGTTCATTAAATTTCTGAACATGCTCACGCCTTTCAAGTTCCTCCCGCTCAATATGTTTATGCTTTGTTCACACCCCACTCCATTTTGGATCATAATGACGCTTCTTACGGCGCCTCTGAGCCTCATCTCTCCGCCATCGAAGACTATATCACCGTACAATCGCATTACATTGAAGCCCACCTTGGTGATGCTCCTCTACTAGTTGTTCAACTCGTCGAAGATCCCGATCATGCTCATCTGCACGATAATATCGCTTCTTATTCGATTACTCATCTGACGACGACTCACGACCCTAGCACGGTTGGTTCGGACGAATACAAGATTCAAGCCAAAGATATCAAAATTGATGAATATGAGTTGACCTGCCTCAAAGGTCTCTCAGACGCTGATCGCAAAGCTTATGTTGCTGCCATCTCTAAAGAAATTTTTGACGTTGTTAAGTTTGGCTGCTTTAAACTAGCGCTGCCAATGGTCAACTCAAAACCTATGGACACCCGTCTCGTCCTACGGATAAAAACCAACGCTGCTGGTCAGTACATTAAACATAAAGCACGCCTGGTCCTACGAGGATTCTTAGCCTCTCTGGGCACCGATTTCTTCAACACATTCAGTCCTATGGCACAGCTTACCGGCATCCGTTGTGTTTTGGCGCTAGCAGCTCAGCTGCGACTTCCCGTCTACCATGTCGACGTCCCTAACGCTTTTGTTCAAGCTCCCATCGATTCTCATGTCTACGTCAAACTGCCTCAAGGCATTTACCTTCTCGATCCTGAAGATACTAAATACCAAGGCCGCCGTCTTCCAAAGCTACTTAAATCTCTTTGTGGATTGCGTCAGAGCCCTGCCCTTTGGAATCAAATCATAAACGGCTTCTTTGTTCATTAGGCTATACACGATTTCGAACAGACACATGCATCTACGCTAAAGTCCAAGCTGACGCTACATTTCTAATTTGCACGCTCTCAGTCGACGACGTCGTCATTACTTGTACTTCAGAAACTCTACGTCGTGAGTTCCAGCACGCTCTGAAAAAGGAATACTCGGTCGACACCTTCGAGGAAGTCCATACTCTCTTAGGCATGCGCATAACGCGTACAACTGATGGTTCTATATCACTGGACTGTCAGGCTAAACTTGAAGCATTGTTCGAAGAGTACCCCATTTTAATGCAGTTACGTCCCACCTCCACACCGATGTCACCATCAACCACGTATAAAACTGGTGAGCCATCTTCTGATATGGACAAGTTCATCCTTCATACCTTCTCTACTCTACTCGGCAAGCTCACGTTTGTCCAATTGGCCTGTCGCCCCGATCTATCACAAAGTCTTAGTCGTTGCTCTCGAGGAATGCATAATCCAGCATTTATAAATGTTCAAGTATTAACAGGAACGCTCCGCTACTTGCGCAAGCCCGAAAATCGCAATCTTCGCCTCTGGTACTACTCTGGTTCTTCCGCTCTAATGGACCATCTTCGACTTCTTATCGGTAATCGTACTGACATGGCTACCATGTTGGACTACACTAAAGAACAAGTTAATTCAGGTAATTTTGATCCACTAGTCGCATTCGTTGATGCCGATAATGCACCCTCTTATGAACAAGACCGCAAATCTACGACCGGTTACGCTATCTTTCTGTTTGGTTCTCTCATCACTTGGAAGTCCAAGTTGCAACCTATTACAGCTACTTCTACGCACGAAAGTGAGCTCATAGCCCTTAATATGTGCGCCGATGATGTGGTCTGGTTACGCAAATTGCTAACGGAAATGGCATTCGCTATAAATCCTCACTTCTATGTCCACCAACCTCCAGGGAAAGGCTTGCTATTAGACTATGATGCTCACGACAATCCCCTCCCGTTGGACATGTCGTTCATACGTAACAGCCCTATACTTGGAGATTCTGCTTCTGCTATTCATCTATCTAATAATCCCGACAGTGCGACTAAGGCTAATGCTATCAGCACACGCTGGTTCCGTATTCGCGACTACGTACAGTTAAAGCGTATACGTCTACTTCATGTTCCCGGTACCCATAATATCGCCGATGGATTTACTAAACCCTTTGGAACTCCGCTCTTCAGCAGATTTCGCACGTTACTCGGCTTACAACTGCCCATAGCTCAACAAGATGGTTAATCCGCACCCTTCACTATGTCCGAAATGACTTTAAACTGACCCTCCTATGTAAAGGAATTCTGGCTCGCTAAAATGTGAAATGCCACATAAAATGTGATGTGGAGATTCCTCTCATGATGAATCCCACTAAAAACAAAGATGCTGCGAGCCGACGCCACTCTACCATGAACCGGGGTCGTGGTGGTGGTATACTGTCACTGTCTCCACCTTTTAATGCTCTAACTCCAAGCGTTGCACCGACTAGTTCCCCTAATCGGAAACATCAAACCTATTTGTCGGTGGCGCAAGGACATCAATCGACGCCCAAAGCAGCTGCCCAACAACAGTATAAATCGCAAGCGACAAAGTCTGAGTATTTCCTGCTCAAACATTGCAAATTTGACGTATTAGCGATGATGTCCGGGAACGTTACTGCCCTTGGCTCATCACCACCCAATTTCCTTATTCCGCAACACAAGGACCCCCAGTGCTGGTTTAAGTCTTTGCAGCAGCTACTTACGGAAGCACAACAGACAGAGTTTGTAGACAATGTCCAATATCTCAGCTCCGTGTTGTGTGTCAAGACTAAGCGTATCCGAAACGCCCCCGCTATATCTCCTAACGAAGAAATCCGTCTTCATCGCTTCCCACCCATCAAAGGGGTTGTCAAAGTGCATGTGACGTGTACATAGTGTTACAACAAAGTGAAAGCGCCAGGCACACCAGTCGTGCTCACCATTTGTAATGAAGACGAACTTAAAACTGACGCGATTCGCCAAATTATTGAGGATCATCTCGCGTCTGCGCAACATGCATCTCACTGTTTCGATGTGCCGCGCCCTTTCTTCTTGTTGATTTGTGCGCTGTGCGATCGGTCACATCATGGGATAGCTTTAATTCGCAATAGTCAGCAGCCCTTCCAACTTTCTTGTTTTAACGATCCAGCGGCCCACATCAGGGCTATAATCCTCCGCCTTGGAAAGTCTATCGCTATTAATAAGCAGCTTAAAGAGGCAATCATGCAAACTGCAACATCTCTTAAAGTTGATGTCTCCAAAATCATTGTTAACCCTGACGAAAGCAGCCTGATTTTACATCGGTTGCCCTTTATCTCGAGTGTAAATCTTGAGATTATTGTAGCAGCTTGGTCTCTATTACATTCTATTGAAGATACAGTATGCATAGTAACCAACCCGGACGAGCTGCTTAATGTGCTTGTCGAACGCTTCGTTTATGATGTTTCTCACCAACTTAACGCAATCTCCTCGAAAACGTTACCGCCAATGCTTAATTATTTTCGTCAACTAACACCCATACAGCAAGCTGCCTTTGAAAATGTGCTAGTCCAGGTTGGCTACCCTTCGGACATAAATGATGTCTTTTCAGATGATACTTCTTCTGAAGATGTGTCACCAGTGCCGATCGACAATCCACCCGCTGAACCTACGCCAGATAAAACTAACGATAATATGACGGAATCTTTACATCAATTAAAAGAAGAGGCTCGGTTTTTATCATTGCGTCTCACTAATACCGAACAGCAATTGAAGGCACAAGAGCAACAACTATCGCTTGCATCAACATCTCTCACACAGATGCAAGAAATTTACGAAAATTTAAACACCCAAGTGATTGAGAACATCAAGCATGTGTCTCTACTAGACAACATCCTGTCAAGTCTTCAGATGCATCAGGACATCATAATCCCGTCCTCTGCTGTATTTGTCCATATTATTTCTCGATCACTTATCCCATCTATTGGACAGCTCCCTCCAAATACGTATAATGAGGCTCAGCAAGTTCAAATCGACGCAGCAGCTCATCATCTCCATGCAGCTATGTCTGATGCAAATGATCGCGTTATTCCTGCATTGGATCTACACGCGTTTACTCATGACACTGCTATGTCTTTCCTTTCATCTGTCATATCACCCTTGGTTACCTTGAGTGATGCAATGACTACGCACAATACTAACACTACGAACGACCCACCATCAGATGTACATAACTCACCTTCTCTAGCGTTAAAGGAACTGGATGATAATAGTGAAGATGAACTGGACCATACATCTGACGTGGATACTGATACAGCTTCTTTGCGTAACATTACAACACGCTCGGTATCATAATTAATTTGTCCTGTTCTGTTGTTGTTTGTTCCATTGTCATGTATATTGCACAAGTTCCGCCTCAAGAACGTCTAAAGTGCATAAACTGTTTCCACACGTTGAGGGGGTCCAGAGAGCTACACTAATTTGTGTGCGACCTGGAACATTTTCACACCTACCCCTACACGATGGTTTTCTCTCCGTAATACGGCTTTCCCTCTTTCTTCCTTTCCCTTACCCTTCCGCCCCTTTTCTTTCACGACTATGAAGAACCCAGTCTGAAGCTCTTTTCCAACATGGAGTAGGCCTCCAGGTGCGTACCGTCGGGTACGGGGTTTTCTGTTTAATTAACAGAGACTTCGTTCCCCGTTGTCAGTGTAAACGCTTCTATGGGACCTAATGTCCTTAAGGAGTTAGGGCCGAAATCCCTACCTTGTGTAGTAACATGTGACAAGCGGAATGGTCTGTACACGCCTAAGACTGCACGCAGTCTCTACCATGTACCCGGAGAGGGTCAAATCTCTCCAATTTCATGATTAAAGACATGTAAGTAAGGGGGAAACGCAGACATATTAATACCATGTTCCACACGGAAGGCGGTTGTAACATGCTGGGATAAATAGGGTTTAAAGGAATCACTATAAATTTGTTTTAGTTGTACATGAACATAAGTAGAGCAAAAATTGCGGACAAACTCAAGGGCGTTACAAAATTCGCTGGAGTTAGTGTTACGACAAAAGTACACTAACAGAAATTTAGAAACGAGACATTTGAAGACAATAATATGTCGAAAGGATCCCCATTCCGAGAGCACAGAGACGTAACCACCGTCACATGCCCAAGCTTCACCAGGTTGAAAAATTTTTTCGAATGATGGTTGCTTGATAAGGTGGTGTGGATGAGGAAAGCGTTTTTTTATGAATCGTGCAATCCACACAGAACTTACGGTAGGGTACGTCAGATGGGTGGTGTCCAGGACTGGCAATAACCTGAACAGCTTTTATGGCTTGAGAATCACTGGAATGGTGAATGTTGTGAAAGTTAGTAGCTCGCTGTTGCGCATCTCGAAATGCAAGGGTGCCCCTGGCATGGACTTTCTTATCGAAGGATGCATGCTTCTCATGGAGCTGTCTTGGCGTTTTGAGGGGTATTTGTTTTTCTTTAGTAGGAGATGACATATCTGCGGAAAGGATGTTAGAGAGGAAAGCATGAGCTACTGAATCAGTATGAAAAGAGGTAAGTTCGTGGTTAGACGTGATAGTATCACAACATAAGAGTTTTTTATTGGAGATGTAGAACATAGTAATGGAACTCTGGTGTAATGTTAAAGATGTATCTGTTGGGAATATATTTGTGAAGAAAGTTGACCTATAGTTTTTGGTTAGAGGAGCGTGATCAGGGTCAAACGATGGTGATAGCGCTAATGTACGCAAGTCGCAAACAAGCTGACATAAGTGTTTATAAATAGTATGATATGTTCCAGCTGGAATAGCATTTGCGATGATATCACAACATAGGTCAGGGGACAACGACAAAAGAAAATTGATTTGGTACGTTGTGAAATTATTGGCGCGTGCCAATTCGCGAGTCGAGTAGTGTCGGATGCGATCGAGTCGTGGATCGTACACGAGCATATTAGCAAATCCACGAATGGTAGGAGTGGGAGTATATATAGAGTGAACTTTGGCACCCATCATCCTGTCGCTTGATGTCATAAAGCCCAAATATCTGCTTTGGGACAAATGCATGTCACTTAAAGCAAATATTTTGTCGATAAATTCAAGACGATTTTCCTGAGGGTAGAAGACAAAAGAATCGTGAAATACAGGAGAGGTATATGAAACCAGTGCTTGTACTAGAAGACGCGTGTCTTGATTTTCATTATAATGGTATGCTTGGCAAAGCCAAAGAAAGCCGGTAACTGGTTCGAGAGAAGCAGTTTTATCGATTCCGGCATCGTGTGTTAAAAAAAAAAGGAGTAGGTTTCGCCAAAAGCATTTATGTGTGTTTGGTATTTAGAAGAGGAGTTAGAAACTGTTATGTCTCCGCCTGTATGTCTTCCACCAGTGATGTAAATGATAGATGAAGTAGAGGATTTATTTAGGAATAACCTGTGAGATGGTTGGTTAGATTCGATAGTTGTAATACGAAAGGGCACAGGTAATGTGATGGATTTAGGGAATAATCGCTTACTCTGATCGCCGACTGCGGTTGCGATGGAGGACGGTGCCTCGTGCATCCTGAGCCTTGCGAGGGCATCCGCCCTCCCGGCGTAGGTTGGCACCTATTCGCCTCCCGGGCGGGCCGGTTGGCAGCCGGAACGTTCGCATTGGGACGGGGTATGGCCGGGGGGCGCAGACGGAAGGTTATCGACGAGTTGGTTGTCAGTCACATCGCGGTCTCCTCGTCGCATGGCGACAAGCTTGATGGTCACTCTCCGCCGACCGACCTTTCGGCGCTCCTCGTCTACAGGCCCGTGATTCCGGACTGGCACCTGTCGGTCCGGCCTGGCTCCCATGCTCGGGAGAGGTCTGAAGTTAGTTAGTTAGTTAGGGAATAATCGTCCCATAATATTATAGAGGAGCACAAAAGCTTTGAGTTCAATAGGGGATCTCATGCAAGCAAGTGGTTTTCTTGAATTAGTCAAGAATCCCAGGCGAAAATTATAAATGCCTTCCATTTCATCTTGACTGGGATGTTCGACTGTTTTATTAGAGTGCAGACGAAGGAGCAGCATAGTTAAGGTTTCGAGCTCAGTCACATTTAAGCGCACGGATCCGGTACGACTAAAAAATGTTATAGGTTTTAGGTGTGGACACACATGGTATGTCAGGAAAGACCTGCGTCCAAGGTTCGTCGACTATTAACTTGCGGCTAATGGAGTTAGCGTGGTCTGCAATATCCAGAAAAGAAATGATTCGTTTATTAGGCCATGAAAGCAGATCAAGAGGGCCGGTGTTACATTTGCGTGCGACGAGGATCCATCTTTCTCTGGCTTGATAATCTCCACGTAAATAGCATGGAAATCGATCACACATGTCCACCGTATAGTGCATCGTTGAGAAGATGAGATTGGCAACTCGTATATGAATCGGATAAGAAAACGAGACTAGCCCGCGCCGCAACGACGGGTCCTACAACGCGTGGGCTTTTTCCTTTTTTTGCGTGAGGGGACGAAAGGATGCCGACTTCACTATGGGGACTAGTTCCATCGCGACGATCTCGCGGCGTGGCGGCACATACTGCTTGAGTACAAATGAACATAGCTCAGCGATCCGTTGAGTATGTCTTAGTACAAACTGAAACATAGTTAACGGCTCGTACGAACTTTCTTATCCGACCCTGATATTATGATCTTCGTATGATGCGGAGTGTGGCGGAGTCATTCCCATGAAGAGAATGAGCGGTGCGGCAGGAAAGGTTTATGCGCGCCGACTTCTTACCCTGCTTCGACGGTGCCCTCGACGTCTCGAGGGTGCCGAGCGGGTTGAGGAGCGCTTCCTTCCTGTCGATCAACCTTCAAACTGTCCACGAGCTTCAATCCGAAGACTCGTGAAATGATTTACGGTTGAGATTAGTCGATTTGAAGAAGGGGAACGCCTGGTGCCGTTGTAATACGTGCGTTAGGGGTTGAAGTAGAGTCCAGTAAAAAGTCCAGTAGACGGGAAATGGGGTAGAGAACTCGATAGAACTAAAGGGTAAGGATGGCGATGTGAGGGTTACCGCCACAGGACTCCCCTGCTTTGATAGGAGCTGTCCTCAGCGACGCTGGGGGCGCGATTGAAGCGAGCTTCGGCGCGGACCGTCGGGGGACGGGACTTGAGTGCGCGTCTGGTGAGCGCGTTGTTGAGCTTGGATTTGTTCTTGTTCTTGGCGCGCGCGATGCGCGAGGATATCTTTGACTCGCTGGACGATCGGTGGAGGAATCGATTTACCCTGGAGCTTGAACCGGGGAACCAGGACGTCGATCTTGTCCGGGGCGAAGTCGGTTACGCAAGGGGTGCACTGAGGCGTCAGCTTCTCGGGGCGAGTGAAGCTGCGGCCGAGTGCCGTCTTGAATTCCGCGCTCAGCGTGCGACCTTCAAGTGGCGAGGTCAGGTTGAAATACGATGGGTCGTCGTGCGGGCCCAAGTCGGATTAAAAATGGAGCGCGACTCTGTCATGAAGATCAACAGAATCCTCGAAAACCTCGGCGACATAAAGCTTCTTGCGCCAATCGGGGTCCCGGGCCGACGGGATGCGGAAAATGACGAGCTTGCCGCGCTCGTAATCGTCACGGAACCCGGGGCTCGGACGACGGATCGTGGCGTCGAGCGCGGGAGGCATAGATACCGGGGTGATCTGTTGGACCGATACGATTCGCTCTTCGGTGGCTCCGTAAACCGACCGGATCTTGTACGAGACGGGTGATTGGCGCTCGGTGATGAGGAAAGGGCCATGCCATTCCGGTCGCAACTTGTTTTGGGACTGCGGAATGTACAGCAGCACATGTGAGTTGACGTTGTATTCGACGTCGACGTGCTCGGCGTCGTACGCGAGCTTCTGCGATTTCTTGGCCTGCTCATGTGCTTTTGCGACGACCTTCGAGTAGTACTGGAGGTTTTGCTTGATCTCCAGGAGCGCGTCTGATCGGGGTCGCGGCAGAACAGGATCCGGTTGAACTAACAATGTGTAGTCTGTGGGCAACATCGGCTGCCGGTTCAGGCGCAACATGAATGGGGAGATTTGCGTGCCGGGAATGAACTTTCGGTTGTAGCAGAACAACACGTACCGGACGAAGGCCGGCCAGTCGGTGATGCTGCGCCTTTCAAGGTGGCGGGCCCGGAGGAACGCCTTGAGGAGTCGATTGACTTGCTCCGCGGGGTTCGCTTGGGCGTGGTATGGTCTCGGCGTCCTGTGCTTTCGGCCGGCCCGGAACGCTATGGCGTCCTCTTGCGGCGGGTTCGGCCCTCTGTCTGCAACCAACTGATCGTTGAGCGGACGTAAGTCGACGGCCGCGCGGGGAGCGTTAGATGTCCCGAGCTCGGCCCCTTTCTTAGGAAGCATGAAGATCGGGAACCCCCGAGGGGAGTTGGCGGGTCTTACGACTCCGTCTCGGCGCCATTCGGAAATCTGCTTGCGAAGATAGTCGATCTTGGCTGGAGCGAGGCGTACGGCGACGTCTCGATGGGCTTTGGGTTCGCGTCTTTGAATCGGAGGGACACCGGTCGAGGGTCCACGGTCCTCATAATGGGATCGAAGGAGGCCCAAGAGTATCGAACGCAGTGCGCCAACATGAGTTTGGCATCTTCGTCCAGGTGAGGGTTATTCGGGATGCCTAGCTCCTCGACGGCCTTGTCCACTTCTTTCGTGGGGTTCTTGACGACCATGGCCTCGTTCCCTTTCAGATGGTTGGGCTGTTGCGGTAGCGGTGCGCCGTCTTCGTCCCGGGGTGCGTTTTTCCATGGCACGTCAAACCATTCCTCGTACTTGAACCGGGCGAGCTCTTTGGTCTTGTCGCTCGTTGGTTCCTTGGTTTTCCGTCCCTTGGTTTGACTTTCAAGGTTGCATCGTTTTTGCTCGCGCGGGTGCCCCCTTGGGAAGATGAGTGCATCGTCCCTGATGCAGCGGGCTTCGGAGCGGTCAAAGAAAGGTCCGGTGGTTGCCATTTCGATTTATCCTGGAGGTCGCGGTTCGGCACCCAGTGAATTGCGCGAGTTGAAACGTTCACGAGGGCGCGTCGGGGCGCGGGTGCGATGGTTCCCACGCGGACGGGGGCGGAGGGGACGCGCTCGATGATGTATGTTTCAGAGGGTCTGTCGGTGGGTACGACTACGTTCGGGCGCGCGATTCCAACGTTGCGGAGCGGGGGCGGGAGTGCGTTGTGTGCGTGAAGGGCGATGTATGCCATGGAAGACGGGGGTATCACGGCCGCTAGATGCTTCATTCGGTCCGTGACTGTGAGGTGACCCCATGCGAGATCGCTCGGCATTGTGAGAGCCTCCGCGAGCATCTCTATTTTGAGTGCTTTGGTGTCCGATGGCGTGGGTCCTGTTCGCACTCAGTTCCGCGTGATAGTGTATATCGGTGCTGTGGCCTCTCGGATGCATCCAAAGTTGTTGCTCTGGATGAGAGGCTGTGTAGGGTCGAGTCCGAGTTTGGCGGCGAAGGTATCTTGAATAGTGCCGCAGGTTTTGGGACGTCGGATGAGCTCGAGAGGCCAGCTCGTGATGATCATGCGCCGACGGGTGCTCATGAGGTCCGGCGTCGTTGTCCACAGGTCGACGACGGTGATGAACCCTTGCCTCAGCGTGATTCTCGAGCGGATGGAAGGTTCCTGCTCGATGATCCAGCGTCCTACTCCGGAGAGCTGAAAAAGCTTGATGATCCAATTGGTTGCGGAGACTCCTTTCCCAGCGTCGCGGGCCGTAAGGTTGCACAGGGAGGAATGGACGCATGGTGGCGTGCCAACGAAGAGGGCCATGGGCCATAGGCTTTCATGCAAGTAACCCTTGACCAAAGACAGGACCCTGTCATACCGACCGCCGAGGGTGTGCTGGACGACAGGTATTCCTGGAAAATTTCTCTCATGGATTTCTTTGGCGGTGTCGGATGCGTCGATGACGAGCACGACCTTGTACGCGTTTCCGAACCATTCGTTGCTCCGGTATATACCCTGGGTGCCTCCTCCAATCCCACCGAAGAACATTACTACGGGCGTCACGTTCTCTGGGATCCAGGAGAGCGCCTGGTGCTTGTCGATGATCGCTTGTTCAGCGGTTCGAGACTTCAGCGCTTCTTGCGTCTGTGGGGCTTGCAGTCACTGCTTGATTGATGATGTTCGAAGTGCTTGACCGTCTGTTTCTCCGGGGTCTGGAGTTGGGTAGCTGGTGATCGAGACCGTAAAGGAGGCCGTGCCCTCGTGCTCGCTTCTGTGCGGGTTTCCGAGGTCGGCGCTTGGCAATGGGGCTGCCACCCGATCTTCTCTTGGCAGTTGACGACTTCTCCCCGTGCAAGCTCTTGACCTGGGAGGATCGATATCGGCGTGTCGTCAATCGACGATATGGCCACCGCGGCCGCAGTTGGGTCGGAGCGGTCATGTGTCGAGCAGGTTCCGGCGACGACGCCGATGTGCTCTAGGCTCGGCGCAACGGCGACGAAGGCTTCTCCGGGCTTCAGCGCTTGGCTCAGCTTGACCGGGATGTTGTGGGTTCGACCGGGGTCGATGCGCTGGGAGCCGGTCGCGAACGCTCGGATCTCGGGCGCGGACGTTTTCGGGTCGTTGCTCGGCATAGACGGGTCCTCGGCCAAGGTTACGGCTGCCGAAGCTCGCTGAGGATCCTCTTCAGCGATCCTCTTCAGCGAGCAGTGGTGGCAGAGCTCTCTTGCGACTTTGACTCCGACTCTGCGCCAGCGCTTGCCCCCGGAAACCGTAAATTGGCGCTACGACGGGGTGTGTTTCGTAGGCTGCCCGATAGAGAATGGCGGGTGACCGAACGATCTCCCCCGCGTACGGGAGCTCCTTCATCTGGAAGACTGTTTGGGTTCGCGAGAAGGAAATTCGGTCTGGGGGGTAATCCACGATAGCGCCCAAGGCTCGAATGTCGCGGGCTCCCAGCAGAAACTGTTTATTGGTGTCTGCCACGATTGCGACTACCGGCACGGCCATTTCGTCCGAGACGGATATTCGCAGGGCGATCCACTCTGAAATCGAGGTCGTGTTCTTTCCCGATCCGAAGAGCGTGCGCTCGAAAGGCAGCTTGCCGCTGTCCAGTAACATGCCTCGCTTCCTCATCAGGCGCGCGAGGTCGCGACAGATGTAGGTGACGTCGGCCATTCCGTCCACACCGATCACTGTGGCATACGATGAGTCGCCTGGCTTATTGAACACGTGGATGGGCATGAACGTCACGCTACCGGCTTCCCAGCAATTAAGGACGCGCAGGTCTCTGCCGATCGTTTCGGTGTCGATGGGGGCGAAAGAGGAGTGCATGCGCATGGCTTCGTCCTCCGTCCCTGCCATCGGCATCGATACGTGCGCGCGTCCCGCGAAGAATCGGTGGGCTATCGACCACCGGCTCTGTCGGCTCGCTCGCGGATCGGCGGGTAGCTCTTGGATTCTCCGCTGTAACCGACGGCCTCTTTCTTCGCGCTCTCGGACCGGAAGGTCGGGAAATCTTCGTTCCTCGTCTTTCCGAGGCTCCTTTCGTTCTTCGGGTGGCTCGGGCTCCTTATCGATTGCCTTCTCTTCGTTTTGAAGAGGGGGGACTCTGCCACCGTCTGGGGTCTTATTTCGGTTTCGTGCCGGGGGGTCGGTTCGCTCGGGACTCTTCTTGTTCCAGAGCCGCTTGACTCTCGTCCCCCTCCTCGACCCTCGGCGCGGAGGTCTTAATCTGGCGCTTCTTATCCGCGTGCGGGACGCTTTCGATCCGTGAACTTCCTCGAGGCTTCTCTCTTCCCGAGCTTCGCGCGGGGGTCCCCTGTCGGTTTCGGCTGTTTGTTCCGATCCTTTGCGCGGGGTTCCCTTGTCGGTTTCGGCTGTTTGTTCCGATCCTTCCGGTTCCGGCGTCTTCGGTTCCTGGGCGGGTTCCTCGACTGGTGGCGACTCGCTGTTTCCGCTGCCGATATCGCGGCCGGGTCCGCGGCGGGTACCCCCTTGGGGAGAGTGCGGCGTCGCCCTCGACGTTGAATCGGGGTTGATATCGTTCTCGGGCGTGCTGCCGTCGTCGTCATGGTCGTTTCTGTCGGACGCGTCGCCGTCCGCATCCGTCGGGTTTTGTCGGTGCGGGTCCGCGAATGCTTGGAGAAGGGCATCTGTTATTGCTGTGGCGGTTGCGGGTCTGCGCGGATGACTGAATAGGGCAGGGAACAATTCTCCGGGTTGACTTTCCCGTTCGTCCGAACTGCCGACGTCCGAATCGGTGTCATCGTCGATGAGGGCGGTGAGTTCCTCATTGACGGCGGCGTGTTGATTTGCCTCCGGTGATCCCGTTCGGTTAGCGTCGGTGTCGGAGTCGTCGTCGCTGTCGGACACGTTCTCGACGAGGTCGGAGACGTCCGTGTCCGACTCGTGCGGGACGTGCGTGGTGGCGGCGCTGATTCGACTGGCAACATCCTCTGGGGCGTGCGAACTCGAAGTTTCGGAAGTGTCGCTGGCGACCGAGGATGTTGCGTCCGACTCGTACCGTCTCCGCTCGAGGTCGGCGGCGTTTCGGAGGTTCGACTCAACTAAAAGCGATAGCGCGTTCTCCCCGGGATCTGGCCGATCGGCATCGGGCACCTGGGAGGTTAGCGACTGCGGGTTGACCGTTCGCTCCGAATCGACGTCCGCTTCGGGTGGTCCGGCATTTTCCTCGTGCACGAGCGGAGCTCCTAGCGAGGTGAGCTTGGCCTGTGCGATTGCGATCTCTGCTTGCATTTTGTCGAGCTCATCCTCTGGGACCACGTCGAGAGCAGTTGGAGAGGCGAACGTCGAGTCGGCCGGGGCGGTCATCACGCTCGGCTTCGGCGGTGGCTCGCTCGGTGGTGTCACTGGGGGCACGAAAACCGGCTGCGGTGCTTCAAAAAACTCTCCGTCGGTGCAGCTGGCCGACCCGAGGGACGTGGCGTCGGTGAAGGAGCATCCGGCGGTTCCGTCCCTAGATTGAGGCCCAAAGAAAGACCCCGCGTAGTCCATCGAAGATTTTGTGCTCGAACTCGAGGAGTTTCGCGCTGCGAACATGCGCTCGACGATCGCTTCGACCTGGTTGACCTGCACCACGCCAGCGTCCGGCGAGGAGGTGGCGTTCGCATTCGCGGGCGGTCGTCTGTCGCCGTAGGGTCGTGCTGCTCTCTGCTCTCTCTTCCAGGCTCCGTAAGGGATGGGTTCTTGTCCCTGCCGTCGCCGCGCTTTCATCGCTTGCTTGTACGCGTTCGGGCGCGGGCATCGGAGGGAACCATCCGCGTTTCGCGTATGGTCGATCTTGTAGTTTCCGCAGTCGCACATCTTCCGCATCCATGCGTCCTTGTTTCGCATACTGGGCCTCGGATCATCGTCTACCTCTGGCTCTTCCTGTTGCGTCGCGTATGCGCCGGGTTTCTTGCGGTCGTGCGGGTTGCGTGGCGGCGGGTCGGTGGTTTTACCGGGGTGCGCCTTCTGCCACGCGTTGAACTGGATCTCGTGCCGGAGGATTAGACTTTGTACATCGGAGAAGGTGTTGTACTGACTAGGTTGGTCGCACCGCGCCATATGAATCTTTTGTTGCAGCTTTGTCGATGCCAAACCGGCGATCATTTGGTGAATCATCTCGATGCTATCCATCGACGTTCCCGTCAACGCGGTATAGGCCGTAGCCTCCTTCTGCAGCGACTTGAGGTAGGTCAGGACCCAAGATTCGCCCTCCTTCCTCGGCGTGGTGGCCTGCGTGATGTTCCGGACCTTGTGGAAGGCTTCCTCCGGTCGCGGCGCGGGCCTGCAGGCTTGGCGGAGCTGCTGGAGGATCCGCTGGAGAGGTTCACGTCGCGAAGCTGTCGGATCTGTTCCTTGTACGGCGTTTGGCTGTCGGCGTGGAATTGCAGATAGAACGACTCGGGGTGGCCGAACGAGGTACACAGCGCCTCGGCCGCTAATCGCCCTTCCTCCAACGTTGGTAGCACGGCCTGTCGCACGTCGTCCGCGAGGCCAAACGACAGCGAGCTAATAGAATAGTGGTCCTTCGATAACTCTCCGACGATGAGGGCGGCCTCGTGATCGAACTGCCGCTGATCTTTGCCCTCGATGTCCAGCTTGATCATCTCCAGCTTGAGACGTCGGTGCCTCGGGGCAGCCGCGTCCTCGGATCTTCGGGAGGCCAGGGCGGCGGAGGGCCCTTGGCCCGTGGCGGCTCTCACCAGTGCGGCGATGATCTTGTCGGCTTCCGTGGGTTCCTTCTCCTCCTCGTGGGCTCGCGGACGATTCGCTCGCTCCGCGCGTCGGACCGGCGGTTCGCTGCTCGGCGGCTCGGAGTCGGATTCGTCGTGGTTCGAGTCTCGAGGCGATTCGGGTCGCGGTGGTTGTGCTCGCTGCTCTCGACGCGTCTTTAGCGAGCGCATTTCCTCCCAAAGATCTTGGACTTCGGTCGCTGCCGCTTCGCGGGCGTGCTCCGCGTCTTTGAGGGCGTGCTCCGCGTCTTCGCGAGCGCGCTCCGCGTCTTCGCGAGCGCGTCGGAGCTCGTTCTGAAGGGCTTCCTTCTCCTCACGGGTTGCGGTTTCGAGTTGAGCCGCCGCCGTCTGTTCGATCTGCGCCGCGATTTCTTGGGCGATCAAGCTGCGCTCTTCGTCGCGCTCTTGTGCCTGCTTCTGTATCTCCTCGTCTTGTATTCGGATCCGCTCTTGCAGCAGGCTTCGCACCTCTTCATCTTGCCGGTTGCGCTGCTGCAGCTGGTCTTGGAGCAGCGATACCATCTCCTGCAGCTCGCGAACTGCTCGGGAGCTTTCGGCGGTGCGCTCATCGGCGGTTTCGGTTCGAGTCGTGGTCGGGGCGCTCGGCTGCTCGCCCGTCGGCTCTTCGTCTTTTCTCTCTTCGACTTCTGCCGGTCTTCCGTTTTCTCGGCCTGGCTCGTGTGCGGCGGCCGGCGCCGGCGCGGTTGGCTGCGTCGGCGGGGTCTCTTTTTCTTCCGCCCCTTCTCTCCCGGCGTCGGGGGGGACATCTTCCTCTCGTATGATGCGTCGCTTCGGCATTGTTGCTGACGCTGTCAGTGCCTCTGTTCTGGCTTGGCCCGTCTTTGTCGGACTCCGCTCACTCCTTTCCGGTGGTCGGCGATTTGTTTGTCCTCGGGCTTGTCGGGCGAGTCGATGATCGTCTCCGGATTTCGCGCATATATATGTTTTTCACACGTATGCCGCGTTCGACGCTCCGCTCCGGACCACGTCGGGAAGCTTCTTTGCCACTCAGTTCCCAAACTGGTAGTGATACCGAGAGATGTTGTCTCGGCTGGGTACCCTCTTGTTGTTGTGCGTGTCTTCACGCGGGCGTACGATCTCGTCGACGCTCGTACGGAGCACGTTACGTGTGCTAATCTTCTCTCGAGCGCCTTGATGAGCTTCGGGGGTGATCAATCCCCGCGGCAACTACCGGCGGTGCTTGTGCTGTTACCAACGCTTGGTTTGCGGTTGCAGGTTCGGAGATCTCGCCGATGTAGCAAGATCTCGTATCCTCCACCACCTGCGGCAGGAAAGGTTTATGCGCGCCGACTTCTTACCCTGCTTCGACGGTGCCCTCGACGTCTCGAGGGTGCCGAGCGGGTTGAGGAGCGCTTCCTTCCTGTCGATCAACCTTCAAACTGTCCACGAGCTTCAATCCGAAGACTCGTGAAATGATTTATGGCTGAGACTAGTCGATTTGAAGAAGGGGAACGCCTGGTGGCGTTGTAATACGTGCGTTAGGGGTTGAATTAGGGTGCGAGGATGGATGACGTCATTCACAGTATGCCCTAACACTCCCCCCAAACCTCCGCCTAAATCTAACAATATATGCCGCGTTTGGCTAAATTGACGTTCAGCCTACAATGCTGTAAAATCCCAAATGTAGGTTTCTCGGACAATTATTAGAGTCCAGTAAAAAGTCCAGTAGACGGGAAATGGGGTAGAGAACTCGATAGAACTAAGGGGTAAGGATGGCGGTGTGAGGGCTACCGCCACAAGCTGCTTTAGAAGCTCAAGTACACTTAGAGCACTTGGGAACAAAGAATCATCGCGCTCGAAGGTGGAGATGGCTCTCCTATTGATTATGTTGCGATTTGTGCATGGTGATGTCAATTCCACTATGTCAGTGTAATATCGTGCACGTTCAGCGTCCGATGCTCGATGGAGATATGTCAAAAACTTAGGTAAGGATGGGGAAACTTCGATGGAATTACCAAAACGTCTTCGTAGCATGTGCGTGATATTGTCGTCGCTCTCAACAAGAACTTTAACGTTGATGTTGATTTGCAAGTCATTAGAAGCGCAAGCCAGGAATGCAGGAGTGGACATCCCAGAACAAAGTAAAGTTACTGTAGGTATTCGTGGGCTAGGAGATGAAGTTACTGTGTGGAGCAAACGTGCTGTAACCTTGCGTCATACAGGAGGTGGGAAATGCTTGCGTATGTAGGGCAGCTGCGAATGCATTGACTCCAAGATGGTTTTAAGCCATGGGACGTAAATTACTCGTTCCATGAGGGTGGAATAAAGTTTGAGCATTTCGCGTTGTTCATTAAAAGCAAATAGTCTGAACTGTAGTGAGCGAAGTTCCATTTTACGCGCTTTTGCTTGTTGTAGCGAGTAAATTGGTAGAGTTGGTAACAGGTTACTGAGTCTGAACAAAGTAATCTTGACATTATCATCAATTTTACTCTGGATAGATGATTGTCCTTTAAATTCAACTCCATAAAGGTGTATACCAAGTTTATCTTCTCCCCATTGAGTCATACTGATGATGTGCAGATCGGGATCGTTATCGTCGTTTTGCTTGGGTGGGAAAAGCGCAACGTCTAGCTTTACATATCCCACATTTGGATGCTTTGGGAGAGCGGGAATGACGGTCCTTATAATCATAGCATGTGTGATTCTCTGCGTATCCGTAGCAGTCTGGATAGCAGGTGATAAGGACTCGGGTAGCTTTACGATGTGGATAGGATCAGCATAACGTTTAAAGTTAATTACATGTTGAGAAGCACATGTGTCAGCATATCCTGGCGTAGTCATTAGCGGCAAATTGTACTCGTTGTACAGTTAAAGCATTGTTGCATAACAGGCATGTGTTGAGCTTTGACCAAACACGTACTGTGTCATGAAACTTTGCGCTTGTTCGGAAGGCACAACGACGAGTGTAAAATCAGTATTTAATTTTGGTAGCAACACAGGGGGATCTGTACCATCTTCATTGGTTAAATTACTGGGGAGCTCAGAGTGCGAAGAAGTTTCCCGAGCTTGACGACGAACAATAGCATTCTGAGCTTTAGCATTTATGTGCTGCAGTAGCGGCTGAGGGATGTTGTCGATTTCATCATCTTTAATTGACAGGAAAGTGTGGAACATTTTCTCTGTATCAGCAGCCCCCCTCTGCTCCGCATCACTGGGGGACGCTTCCGGAGCAGATGTTTCAGTTTGATACTTTTCTTCTGAAACAAGAGATTCCTTATCGGCTTCCAAGAGGTTCGATATGGTATTGGACATAATATCAACTCGAGATAAGTAGAGATGAACTTGGGTGGCTTCATCAGGATCTAAGGACTGTGTCGAAGCTTGAGAAGCGGTTGTCCAGAGGGTACTCAATAAGCTTTTCATTTCCTCCTGTGCCATTTTAGAGTCGGTGGAAGGATTGGGATTCGCTTCCTGCAATTTACCAAACAGGTGGCGAAGACGATCAACTTGATAAGTAGCCCGGTCCATAAGAGACATATTAGAGCGTGCATTACGGTTAGAGGAAGATGAGTAGACAGGACGATCGAAGCTGGTACCTTTGACGTTATAATTTGAAGGTGAACGATAGTACGACGTGTCACGGGGTGAGATTGTCGATGCATTATCTTTTGCATTACGAAGCTTACGAGCATCGAAGCCAGACTGTCCAGCTACAGTAGCTAACAGCGAGTAAGCGTTGTTTGGAGAATCGTGGGATTGATGAATAGTGTCCATCAATAATACCTTAGGTGGCTTGGTAGCGGTAGTACCAGGGATGTAAGGGATCCAAGAAGCGGGTTTATCCAAGCGTCGGTTAGAAGAAAACTTTGTCTCATTATGTATCTTTAACAAGAATTCCAATAGTGGACGAACGTCGTTAGGATCAACTAGCTTTAACAATTCGGGATCGTGACTCGAGTTGTTACTAGAGCGTGTCTCGTAGAGTTTACACCATTCCAATAACGATTGAGAATAGCGCTCGTGATCCGAGAGATTAGCATATAGATGGTAGATCTCCTCGTGAGATTTAAGAGTGATTATGGCATTATTAAATTGGATTGATGCTTCATCATTATTTAATTGCTTTGCCTGAGATTGAAAGGAAAGGAGTTGTTCGACAAATACATGGGCATACCAATTAACATTTAGAGACATTCGATTAAACTGAGATTTAAGCTCAGTTACATCTGTACAAGACACTGTCTCATAGTAATGATAGGCTAAAAGCATTACAGCACGTAATTTATTGGGATGTGCAGGGATTGCATATATTTTCTTTAGTTGAGGCCACATAGCGAGAGCGGGCTTTTCCTGGGACTCGAGGTTAAAGAATGTGTACAAGAAACCAGCATAAGTTTCGCAGTGTTTGATCCAATCGGCATTAGAGAGACCTGTAAAGGATATGTTAGTTAAAGATGAATCATACACAATTGATTTAGGAAATCGGGTATCTAATAAAGTAAGGACATATTTAACGTCCTCATTTAATTCAGGACGGACAATGTTGTACGACTCTTGGTAGTAAAGTCGTTCAAGGCTATTACGGGCATCAACCGTTACTTGATGGGAAGAGTTGACGTGCCAAGTCTTTAAATGTTCGGGCAGGGCATCTTCATCAGGTAAGTTTAAATCATTAATTTGTTCAGCTTTCCATTGAGCGAAGATGATATCAACTTCTTGTTCAAGGATTTGATTATATTCCGGAGCATTCCAGGTGTAAGCTTCATATGAATCAAAGCAGAATAACGCGTCCGCATATGGACTTGTCATATGCTTGCGAAGCGTTTCAATTTGCAAGCTCACCTTAGTTGAATTATCTTGGAAACGCAATCCTGCGTTAATTTTATCAACGAGGATTTGTTCTTGTTTGTAGATATCCGTGGTAGATATTGTTTTTTGTTTTGACATGATTGTGACCTATTAAGGGATAGGTTAGAGGATTGATAGACAGATTCGACACATAAGAATGAAGGGTTTCTCAAGTGCGGGTTTTATGTACAGTACGCGATTTTAAACGTGGGCTTATTGACAAGACCAAACAAATCAACATGCTATTTAGAACAAGGTGACTTGAGACTGAAGAATGGATTAGTTCTCGAGCAGTCAGTCTTTTGTTAGGGAATGGAAGTAAAAACCCGTACAAGTTTCCGCGGCTTGTATAGGGAAATTTTTAATTTCATTAGTTATGCGAGTGCATGTGACCAGTGACCGACCCAACTCGGTCACAAACCAATTTAGCTGGTGGGCACATACCGTCACACAACAAATATGTACAGTAGACCACCGCCAAACACATTGTCGCATTGTACTCGTGATCGGGCGTAAATTGATCATTCGATTTAGACGTACAACACAGTTGGGCTGACACACCTACGCATCTGGGCCCATAACCTGGAGAGATTTGACCTTCTCCGGGTACATGGTAGAGACTGCGTGCAGTCTTAGGCGTGTACAGACCATTCCGCTTGTCACATGCTACTACACAAGGTAGGGATTTAGGCCCTAACTCCTTAAGGACATTAGGTCCCATAGAAGCTTTTACACTGACAACGGGGAACGAAGTCTCTGTTAATTAAACAGAAAACCCCGTACCCGACGGTACGCACCTGGAGGCCTACTCCATGTTGGAAAAGAGCTTCAGACTGGGCTCTTCATAGTCGTGAAAGAAAATGGGCGGAAGGGTAAGGAAAAGGAAGAAAGAGGGAAAGCCGTATTGCGGAGAGAAAACCCTCGTGTAGAGATAGGTGTGAAAATGTTCCAGTGTCGCACACATAATAGTGTAGCTCTCTGGAATAGTATCGCCGATGGATTTACCAAACCCTTTGGAGCTCCACTCTTCAGCAGATTTCGCACGTTATTCGGCTTACAACAACCCATAGCTCAACAAGATGGTTAATCATTACCCTCCGTTATGTCCGAAATGACTTTAAACTAACCCTGCTATGCGCAGGATACTGGCTTGCTAAAATGTGAAATGCTACATAAAATGTGATGTGGAGATTCCTCTCATGATGAATCCCACTAAAAACAAAGATGCTGCGAGCCGACGCCACTCTACCATGAACCGTGGTCGCGGTGGTGGTATACTGTCACTGTCTCCACCTTTTAATGCTCTAACTCCAAGCGTTACACCGACTAGTTCCCCTAATCGGAAACATCAAACCTATTTGTCGGTGGCGCAAGGACTTCAATATACGCCCGTGACGCCCAAGGCGCCCAAAACAGCTGCCCAGCAACAGTCTAAATCGCAAGCAGCAAAGTCTGAATATTTCCTGCTCAAACGCGCTAAGTTTGACGTATTAGCGATGATGCCCGGGAACGTTACTACTCTTGGTTCATCGCCACCCAACTTTCTTATTCCGCAACGCAAGGACCCCCAGTGCCGGCTTAAGTCTTTGCAGCAGCTGCTTACGGAAGCACAACAGACAGAGTTTGTAGACAACGTACAATATCTCAGTTCATTGTTGTGTGTTAAAAATAAGCGTATTCGAAACGCCCCCGCTATATCTCTTAATGAGGGAATACGTTTTCGTCGCTTCCCACCCATTAAGGGGGCTGTCAAAGTACATGTGACGTGTACAAAGTGCTACAATAAAACTGATATGCCGGGCACACCAGTTGTGCTCATCATCTGTAATGAAGATGAACTTAAAACTGACAGGACTCGCCAAATTATTTAGGATCATCTCGCGTCTGAGCAACACGCATCCCACTGCTTTGACGTACCGCGCCCTTTCTTCTTGTTGATTTGTGCGCTGTGCGATCGGTCACACCATGGGATAGCTTTAATTCGCAATAGTCAGCAGCCCTTCCAACTTTCCTGCTTTAATGATCCAGCTGCCCACACCAGAGCTATAATCCTCCGCCTTGGAAAGTCCATTGCTATTAATAAGCAGCTCAAAGAGGCAATCATGCAGACTGCGACATCCCTTAAAGTTGATGCCTCTAAAATCATTGTTAACCCTGACGATAGCACCATGCTTTTACTTCAGCTACCCTTTATCTCGAGTGTAAATCTTGAGATTCTTGTAGCAGCTTGGTCTCTGTTACATTCGGTTGAAGATAAAGTATGTGCAGTAACCAACCCGGACGAGCTGCTTAGTGTGCTTGTCGAACGCTTCGTTGATGATGTTTCTCACCAACTTAACGCAATCTCCTCGGAAACGTTACCGCCAATGCTTAATTATTTTCGTCAACTAACACCCATACAGCAAGCTGCCTTTGAAAATGTGCTAGTCCAGGTTGGCTACCCTTCGGACATAAATGATGTCTTTTCAGATGATACTTCTTCTGAAGATGTTTCACCAGCGCCGATCGACAATCCACCCGCTGAACCTACGCCAGATAAAACTAACGATAATATGACTGAATCTTTACATCAATTAAAAGAAGAGGCTCGGTCTTTATCCTTGCGTCTCACTAATACCGAACAACAATTGAAGGCACAAGAGCAACAACTATCGCTTGCATCAACATCTCTCACACAGATGCAAGAAATTTACGAAAATTTAAACACCCAAGTGATTGAGAACATCAAGCATGTGTCTCTACTAGACAACATCCTGTCAAGTCTTCAGATGCATCAGGACATCATAATCCCGTCTTCTGCTGTATTTGTCCATATTATTTCTCGATCACTTATCTCATCTATTGGACAGCTCCCTCCAAATACGTATAATGAGGCTCAGCAAGTTCAAATCGACGCAGCAGCTCATCATCTCCACACAGCCATGTCTGATGCAAATGATCGTGCTATTCCTGCATTGGATCTGCACGCTCTTACACCCGATGCTGCTATGTCTTTCCTTTCGTCTGTCATATCACCCTTGGTCACCTTGAGTGATGCAATGACTACGCACAATACTAACACTACTAACGACCCACCCTCTGATGTTCATAATTCGTCTTCTCCAGAGTTAAAGGAACTGGACGATAATAGCGAAGATGAATTGGACCATACATCTGATGTGGATACTGATACAGCTTCTTTGCGTAACATTACAACACGCTCGACATCATAATTAATTTGTCCTGTTCTGTTGTTGTTTGTTCCATTGTCCACTGTTTTCATGTATATTGCACAAGTTCCGCCTCGAGAACGTCTGAAATGCATAAACCGTTTCCACACGTTGAGGGGGTCCAGGGAGCGACACTATTATGTGTGCGACACTGGAACATTTTCACACCTATCTCAACACGAGGGTTTTCTCTCCGTAATACGGCTTTCCCTCTTTCTTTTTTCCCCTTACCCTTCCGCCCTTTTATTTTCATGACTACGAAGAACCCAGTCTGAAGCTCTTTTCCAACATGGAGTAGGCCTCCAGGTGCGTACCGTCAGGTACGGGGTTGTCTGTTTAATTAATAGAGGCCTCGTTCCTCGTTGTCAGTGTAAACGCTTCTATGGGACCTAATGTCCTTGAGGAGTTAGGACTTAAAGCCCTGCCTTGTGTAGTAGCATGTGACAAGCGGAATGGTCTGTACACGCCTAAGACTGCACGCAGTCTCTACCATGTACCCGGAGAGGGTCAAATCTCTCCATCTGGTAGAGAATGATTGGCAGCGGTAGTGCCGTTCTAACGCCCTGTCTCTAACGACACAAGGAGCGGCACGGTCTTCGACACAGCGATTTATTGTTTTTGCGAGTGTGTGAGTGTGAATGGGGGGGGGTACTAACCCTAAATGGAATTTTCTATCTCTACGCCCTCGCAGATTGAACTCGGGCAGAGCGAAATCTGGAACAAACCAAACAAATGTCTGGCCAAAGACAAAGAGAAGTCGAGTTCTGAGGAGGCGTGTGGTGAGAGGTGTGCGAAGTGCACGAGAGAAGTATGGAGAGTGAGATAGAGAGAGCGAGAAAGAGAGAGAGAGAGAGAGAGAGAGAGAGAGAGAGAGAGAGAGAGAGAGAGAGAGAGAGGGAGGGAGGGAGGGAGGGAGGAGGGAGGGAGGGAGGGAGGGAGAGGATTGGTAAGAAAGAGGAAGTGCGCAAAGTAGAAAGCGGAACAATTTGTAAGAGAGGAGGGAGAGGATTGGTAAGAAAGAGGAAGTGCGCAAAGTAGAAAGCGGAACAATTTGTAAGAGGTGACAAAGTGAGGAGGAGAACGTAAGAGGATGCAAATGAGTCGAAAGGGGGAAAGTGTCGATTGCAAAAGAGGAGGAAGCTGTGGAGGAGAATGCTAGATGAGTGGAAAGTGAAACAAGGTGAATGCAATAATAGAAGTCAGATCATCACCTTGTCCAGTGACTGATGAAGGAAGATGTGCAGTGAAAACATCGCGAAAATGATGCTAGATGCAGTGTGGACAGAAGGATTGTGGTGTGTCTAGAAATAAGCGTGCGTACCAGTATCATCGTGGAATACGAGGGCTGCATGCATCAAGTCGTGGGTGTTCCATGATGTAGAACGACTGTGCGGGCGGGTGGGTAAATCCTAAGTGATTAATGGATCCTAGAGATGAAAAGTTTCATCTAGGGTTAGTTTTCTCAATTCACAATAGTAAAACAAGAATTCGCTGTGTTATCACACCGTTCTGTCCTTCGTCTTAGGAGAAGGGAGATTGAAGGGCAGACTCCGCTGCTCTTGACTCTACCGAAGGTGACACAGTGATTGTTACTCCGCTCTAGGTATCAGGCACAGACCGGTATCGGTAGAGCAAGGATTTCCAGACACCAATTCTGACGTTCCACCCCAAGTAAACTGGCAGGTCGTAAAACAGCCAACGAACTGCAACAAGATCTTCAGGCGCAAGCCACTCAGATTCGGACGCAAGCCACGGAGATTCAAAATTACAACTCGACAATTGCATCGACCGTCCAAGCAGCCGTCGCAGCCGCGCCTGTCGCACTTGCCGCACAGTCGTCGACAGCAATACCACCCACCGTCGCCACCGCGACTCCTCCCACTACTACTCCAGCTCCGGCTCCACAAGACCCCAAGACAAAGCCAAACACCTTCACCGACCCCCCTAGCGCCGTCCTCGAGTCAATGGGCTCCTCAAGTAAGCCCCCAGATGCTCTCGTCTCATGTGTGGCAACTCTTCACAGAACACCACATGCCCGAGACCGGCATCACCCAATACTTCCTCAACAACTTGTTCACCTGGGAATCTGTACTCCGTGGTTCCAACGACCTCGCTGACGCTCTCCTCGGTCACTGCATCGTCGAGTTGATAAAGACCCTGACTTACACTCCACAGCTGGCAATCCGCGCGATTTCTTTGGACAAAACATTTACGATCAATGTGTCTATCGCACGTACGGCACAGACTTTTACAATAACGTCTACAAAGCCAAGCTCACAGAGCTTCAAAACAAGCGAAAGGATCCCTCCAATCCATCGCTCGACAAGCACACCGGTCAAAACCATCTTCACCACGCGCACTACGTGTACAACTCCTACATTGACACCCCTTTTAATCCAGAGTATCACGAACCTGCCCACTTCATTGATTATCTCCTGCACGTCCAACAGCAACTTCGTCAGATCACCGACAATCCCAATCTTCAACTTTCAGACGACAATATCAAGAACGAGATCCAGAAGATCCTACGTTTCAAGTATCCCTCAAGCCTCCTAGGCTTGCGTCCCCCCACTCACATCAAGGGCTTCGCTCGTCTTGCTAGTTGTCTTCGCACCCCAAACGATTATCAACTCCTTGACGACAACAAAGCTGCGATTCATCACCTCCCCAAGCTGATAGCTCGCATCACGGTCATCTCCACCTTTGAGCGCAACCACTGGGCTCACCTTAAGTCCCACCCAAGCCTCAACTTCAAGCCCCTCCGTTTCGTCACGGACTTCGGTCGTCTACCCACCAAAGACAACCCCCGCCACACTCGGTCTTCATTTCACCGAAGATAACGACGACGACGAAGCATCACCCCCCGAAGAAGACCCACCGGATGACGAAGATGACGTCCCCACGGACACCAACCTTGTGGATACTTTTCTTACAGAAGCTGAACTTGACCCTGATGAAGACTCCTCTCTCATCCACCAACTTCACGCTCATCGAAAGAAGCAAGTAACCCGCCACCCCAAGAAAAATACTAAGCCGTCAAAGCCCCCTGCTCCTCGTTCTCCGTCGTACTACGACATCAACGACAGTCTCGAGCCTAGGGCTCACCCCAAACCCACCAAACCCACCACGCAGAAGCCAACTCCCAAAGCTTCACCCGTCACCCCCGATAAGAAAGAACACCCCCACCACCGCAAGGTCACCTTTCCAACCAACACACACCCTCCTAAACCACACACACCCGACCAACGCTTCAAGGTCCCCCTATCCGATTTCCGCCTCAAACTCCTCGCCATCCGCAAGCTCAGTGAAGCCGGCCACAATCACATCAACAATCCCGAGCGAATGGCCCGCCTCACCAAGAATATCACAACCATATCCGACGAGATCCTTGTTACCGAAGCCGATGAAGATGCCGCATAATTATTGCAGCTGCGCTCCTCCAATCCTTCGCAGGATGATTCCGCTGCAGCGGGCGTTATAGACGACGGCTCGATGTATGAAGGATCCGGACACTTTGGCTTATACGATGATGAAGTTCCCGATGAAAGTCCCGGCTCTATGGAAGACTACACGAAGTGCCATCAGGACTACATCCGCGCTCTTCAACAGCGTCACCTTTTTCGGTAATGGTTGCCGACGACGCCTGTGCCGCCAACCAGAACCTGATCAATCAGGCAACAAGATTACAAGACTTCCCGACAACTTCGACACTCTCTCCAAATGTCGCAAGCTACATCAACACCATCTTTTCTCCAGATAAACCTCACACAAAGACTCACTCCCTCCATGGTAGCAATGGTCCCGGTGTCCAATTTTCATTGCTTGATGGAGGTGCTTCCTTCTGCTTCACTCGCACAGTCAACGGATCTATTCCCGAAACTTTGCGAAGAATTCCAGAACACAAAATACGAATGGGTCGTGCACCTTAATCGGCAATTTCATCGGCGTAGAGCCGTTGTACTTGCAACCCGCCACCCAACAAAACAACAACCCCACCGACTCTACTGGATACGCGCTCTATCTGATATTGCTGGTTGTCCCCGATTTCCGACCAGGATTACAGGTTTTAGCAACATCTCAACTCGAGGCGCTGAACGTCCAAACCACTGATCCACCGCTGCGTCACGTTCCATATATTTGTGAACTTATGGATCACTCAACAGCAGACCCCCACGACTACAAATCTCTCTTGGGAACCACCACGGTAGTCATCGCGAATGGACAATCAAATGGTTTACTGTCGTTACCATCTCATCCAAAGACAGCCTTTGATCGTGTGGTCAGCTTCCACACTAAACAAGACACACCCCTGAAGGATGAAACCCATCATATTATTTCAAAGATCGCACAAGCGAGATCCAAAAACACCTCTTTGGACTTCATTAAATTGCAAAACCACTATGTTTTCTTAACATAAACTTATCGGCTGCCTCGTCCTTACTGTGAATATGCCTTCGCGGGCAACACGGATATCAGTATCTCCACTCAGCCGCCCCCGCTGCACGTGGTCATATCGCTGGTGGTCTACACAAACAAGGATTCGACTATTTCCGCAAACGGTTCTCAGACCTCATCAAAGTCGTTGCCACTAGTGAGATCAATCCTATTCTTCGTGCTCGTGCACAGCGCCTCTTTCCGGGCGCACTGCACTTCAGCGACCTTCGGAAACTGAATGCAGCCCTCCCACTATGATCTGTACGACTACCCAAGTTTGATGCAGCTGTCTTCGCCTTGCCCTGCCAACATCTCAGTGTCATGATGGGCTATGATGGCTATTCCACTCCAGTCACTGATGATCTCTTTGTGCAATAGCAGACGCGCTTCGCTCGCTACACGCTCCCGACCTATTGTATAGTCGAGAACGTCCCTCCGAACTCGAGAACTCACCATGAATACGATCAACTCGCAAAACGCTATCAAAGTCTCGGCTACTTTCGCCGCTCCGGCGTCTATAACGCATCAGCCTTCGGCGACGCCATTAGCAAGCACCGCTATCTTGCAGTCTTTGTTTGGCATCCGTTACGCGACTACAATCTCGAAGGAACCGCCGACCCATGGCTCAAGTCGCCCCCGAGCATGATCCCTTTCTTAGAGCCTGACAGCGCCATCCCAAAAGACCTATGGGTCAATGCCCCTGCTCTACGTGGCACCGTCGCTTCTTCCACTCTGGAGTTCTACGGCCACAAGGCACAACACCCATACAAACCTTCATCAGCCGCGCAGCTTTCGATTTCTGACAATGCCCAACTCTGTCGAATGCTTTCATGTCGGAGGACTCCCTTCTTGGACCTTGGACTGGACACCGCCGGCATCCCCCTCGCCTCCATGGATTCCACCCCAAACCTTATCATCCTTTCGATTATTCATAACTAGCTGGCTTCATTTCCTGCGATCGCCGCTTGGAACACCCTCCGCTGCTTTCACCCATCGGAGTCTGCGCACAGATATCAGCTTGACAAATTCATTGCCGGCACCGCTGCTACCATCCTTGCATGCGGCTACTCCACGCGCGCCACCGCGACTATCCACTCAAGAGTCCCTCCAATCTTGGATTGCTCCCACAAGGATGCCACCTTCCCGCCGACGAACGCATTTTCGCTCGCCGCACCCGACGGCACCGCCTTTCTGATCGTGGCCTTCACCACCTCTTCCCTGTCGCACTTCGATGCACGCGCCCCTCAACGTGGGTCCACTGTATGAATCTCGCCCGCCCGGGATTTGCCGCGCTCGACTCACAAGGATGCATTATTCTCGAAGACCCCACTGGACTGATCATGTCCGAGGCGCGCCTGACCTACGCAGACTGTGTTGTCTACATTGGTGACAAGCTCCAGAAGAGCACCAAGTGCAATTCTGTCACCGGCTCGTATCCCACGAACACTAGCCATTGAAATGCACTCTTATTAATCTCCCCCGCGATATGCTACTCTCACCGAAATTACACGCTTTGGCCATCACGCGGACCCAGACCTCCTCAGGCTGTTCCAGCAACACCCCCCCCTCTTTGCATTCAAGGCTCTCGCCAACGCGGTTCCTCACCACATGCTGCAAGCTAAGTACAACGCCGTGCTCACCTTGCACGCGTCGCAACATCATGTGGACTTTCAACTCGAATGGGAGACCTTACAGCATGGCATTTCGAGCGCTGGGAATATTTGTCACGTCACGGACTTCTTTACTAACGTCACTGACCGCCTCCTTTCGACTGAAGAGCTCAACCTCAATTTTCTGTTCGGCGCCGTCGCAGACGCATGCCATGCCGTACTCACCAAATTCAAAGACGCCTCAGCTAACATCGAAACCGCCCTTGCCGCAGCCACCTCTGCCAAAATCCGTGTCGACGAGCGCCCAACACCACCAAGCGCCGACACCGGCCCCATACCTTCCTTTCACAAGCCTGGCACCAAACAGCACGCTCAAAGAGTGCTTATGGTAACAAGATGGCACCGCACCTACCACCAACAGCCCGAAGTTCTTCGTCGCACGATTGCCGTAAATGTGACCAACCTCCAACATGGTGACGAACGCTATCTGCAAGACTGCCCTGACTGCAAGCGTTGCAATTCGCACGTCGGTTTCCCACACCGGCACCCCTCATGGTCTCACGACGAACTCGCATACGCCCCTGGACAGCACCTACACATGGTAGAGATAGAAAATCGGAATTAGGGTTAGTACCCCGTATTATAGGGTTAGTTCTCTTAACTTTGCCACATTTTTATTTAAGAAAACGCTGTGTTATTCACACCGGCTGTCCTCGATTAGGAGACAGATTCGAGGACAGACTACCACTGTTCTCGCGCTCTGCTGAAGGGTAGCACAGTTGTGATCACTGTTCTCTAGGTATTGGGCACCAGTCCCGGTATCAGCAGAGCCTCAGGATTTCCAGACAAGTCCCGCTCACTGACGTTCCTGAACCCGAGCAAAATGCCAACCAATCAAGAACTCCAACTAACTAACTAACTTCAGACCTCTCCCGAGCATGGGAGCCAGGCCGGACCGACAGGAGCCAGTCCGGAATCACGGGCCTGTAGACGAGGAGCGCCGAAAGGTCGGTCGGCGGAGAGTGACCATCAAGCTTGTCGCCATGCGACGAGGAGACCGCGATGTGACTGACAACCAACTCGCCGATAACCTTCCGTCTTCGCCCCCCGGCCATACTCAAGAACTCCAAAAGGAGATGAAAGAACAAGAAGCCCGTTTCAAAAGAGACATGCGACAACAAGCTCAAGCGCACGAAGCTCGGCATCAAAAAGAGGTGCAAGACCAAGAAGCTCGCTGGATGGCTCAATTAAGCGCGTTGGCCACCCAAGTGCAAGCAACGCAAGCACCACCACCTGCCGTCGCTTCTGCGGCTCCGCCTCCCACTCCGGCTCAACAAGATCCCAAGACTACTAAAGTTAACACATTTAGTGACCCACCAAGTTTCGTTCTCAAGTCCATGGACTCGACGCAATTCACACCCCACATGCTTTCGTTTCGCGTCTTGCAATTGTTCGTCGAACATCTGGTGCCTGAAACAGGCACAACTGAATACTTTCTACAGGGCTTCTACACTTGGGAATCCGTCTTGCGCGGATCTAATGATCTCGCTGACGCTCTCCTAAGCCACTGTATCGACGAATACGACAAGGACCCCGACCACCACTCTACCGCCGGGAACACGCCAGATTTCCAAGGCCGTTACGTCTACCACAAGGGTGTCTACCGCAAGTTCGGTAAGCACTTCCTGGACAACGTCTACGAGCCAAAGCTCCAAGAACCCAAAGACAAAGACAAGGACCCGACCGATATGACAAAAGGCAAGTTATATCCAATCACCCAACCTCACCTCCAAGGAAAAGAAGCCGACTTCATCGTATATCTCCGCGAGACCGTACACCCCCTCTTTCGCCGTTTCCTACATGGCGGTAGCGACTCCGTCAAGCACCCAGCATACGACGAAATCGATGCACTCGGATCCTCCTACCCGATAGGACTCGAGTTTGTGCTTCAAGTTCGCCTAGCGCTCGACAAGCACACGGGCCAGAACCACATCCACCATGCGCATTACGTATACAGTGCCTTTCTGGACACGCCGTTCAACCCATAAATACATGAGCCTGCTCACTACGTCGACTACATGCGCCATGTCCAGCAGCAACTGCACCAGATAACAACCGACGCTTCTCTCCAAGTTCCCGACGGCAAGAACCTCGAAGAAATCCACCAAATTCCCCGCTTCAAGTACCCCCCAAGCTTGCTTGACTCCCGCGCCCCAACACACATCAAGGGCTTCGCACGTCTTGCTAACTGTCTGCGCACTCCCAACGACTCGCTGTTACTCGACGAAGACAAGGAAGCCATCCACCACCTTCCTAAGCTCATCGCTCGCATCACCGTCATTTCAACGTTTGAGCGCAACTTTTGGGCTCACCTCAAGCCTCACCCAACTCTCAACTTCAAGCCTTTTCGCTTCGTCACCGCCTTTCTGGTCGTCGCCTACACCACCTCCTTGGCCGCCGCTCACAGCTGCTCGCGCCCGTCCACTTGGGTCCACTATATGAATCGTTCGCATCCTGGCTTTGCCGCGATCGACTCACGAGGGCGAATTGCTCTCGATGACCCCAAGGACTCATTATGTCCAAAGCACGTCCCACTCACGCGGACTACGTCGGCCACAATGGAGACACGCTTCAGAAAAGCACCAAGTGTTAGTCGGTCACTGGCTCGTACCCAACCAACACGAGCTACTCCAACGCCTTGCTGCTGATCTCTCCAGACCACGTCCGCTATGCGACCCTCAACGAAATCGCAAAGTTTGGACTGGACACCACTCGGACCCGGAACTGCTCCGACTGTTCCAACAGCACCCGCCGTACTTCGCGTTTAAGGCACTGGCCAACGCCGTCCCGCACAATATGCTGCAGGCAAAGTACAGCGCCGTTCTCGCACTCCACGAATCGCACCACCACGTGAACTTTCACATCGAATGGGCAACAATACGCAATGGCATCCCCAGCCCAGGAGACATCACCCAGGTTGCAGACTTCTTCATGAGCATCTCTAGCCGCCTCTTAGCAGAGGAGGACCTCAACCTCACCTCCCTCTTCAATGCCATAGCAGATGCTCACCATGATGCGATCCGCAAACCGAGCAAATCGAAAAACCTCGAGACGCTTCTTGCCGAGGCAACCGTCGCTAAAATCCGAGTCGACAAGCGACCCAGCCCCCCCGCGCTTCGACTGCTGCACTGCCTCCCTTGCACAAGCCCGGCACCATTCAGCACGCCAAAAGAGTGCTTTTGGTCACTCGCTGGCACCGCATACACCACCAGCAACCAGAGATTCTTCGCCGCACGTTTGCCGCTAATGTAACGAATCTTCGCCCAGGTGATGATCGGTATCTGCAAGACTGCAACGAATGCAAGCGCTGTCAATCGCATGTCAGCTTCCGTCACAAGAACACTTCCTGGTCACCTGATGAACGAGCCTATGCTCCTGGCCGACACCTCCACATGGATGTATCATACCCGAGCATCCGCAAGCGCTACGGCGGATTTCGCTACATAATGCACTTCGCGTGTATTATCTCAGCACACAAGTGGGTCTATTTCCTGCGGAAACTAGACGCACAGGATGTTCTGGCCGGCATCCTCTATGTGGTCAATGTGATTAAGGTCGAATTCGATGTCAGTGTGAAGAGCATATCGTCTGATGCATTCTCAACTTTCCGCTCTGAAGCTTTCCACCCCCTCAAGGTGCAACTTGGCCTCCAATTTCAAATCCTTGGTCGCCACCTCCACCAGCGGAACTTTGCTGAAAACATTATCAAGGAAAACACCCGAGGCACCGTAGTTCGTCTCCTCGACCTTCGCAGTGTACGCATCGAAGGAAAGTCAATTGCCACTGAGTATTATCACCTATTTGCTCTCCTGCATATGATCCAAGCCGACAACCAGCGCTCTCATGGACTGCCCTCGCGCACAAACATGACATGCACCGTTCCCCGGCGTATCGTGTCACCCATGGCACCGCTCTTGAAGCTTCTTCCCTTTGGCGAACCTGTCACTTTTGTCTACCCTCAAGGTCACAAGCTGGAACCCTCAAGCGTCTCCGCTTCTTACTTCCATAGTAACAACTATCTCCCGAACCTCCCCTGAACGGACCGATTTATCCGAGATGTTCACAGCTCTATCTTGCTTGTACATCCGGGGCGATATGGGAAAATCGTCACCTCTAACGACTTTCATGTTGACGCATACATGCCAGTCAACCGTAACAACGAGATCGAACGGATCAAAGCACTCGCACAGATCCCAACAGAGGCACGACAAGAGGACCCGCTACCAGCTATAAGCGAACAGCAAATGCCGGAAGTTAGACAGGAATCGCAAAATGAGGGCGAGACTCACGATGACGAGCACGATGATAAACCTAGCGATGACGACGAACACAAGGAACTGGATTCAACTCCCGCTGCTGATTCAAGTCCCGTCAGCGACGCGACACCCGAACAGGATTTTTCGTTATCGACGAGTTGGTTGTCAGTCACATCGCGGTCTCCTCGTCGCATGGTGACAAGCTTGATGGTCACTCTCCGCCGACCGACCTTTCGGCGCTCCTCGTCTACAGGCCCGTGATTCCGGACTGGCTCCTGTCGGTCCGGCCTGGCTCCCATGCTCGGGAGAGGTCTGAAGTTAGTTACTTAGTTAGTTCAACCGGCCACCTCCGCCGGATGGTAGCATTCCGATGCCCAAACGAAAAGATCGCCTAGAGGTTTTTCTCGACGATTCAGGTTTTACTCCAGTTCTCGTGCATCGCAACCAGAGCGATAAGCTCAAAGCAGATCTCAATGACGAACGTGGATTTCGCATCCCTAAGGATCAACTCTATATCGTGAAACGTGTTGACGATGGAAAACTCTTCACCAGACGCATTATCGCCTCCGAGTATGGTCGCAACTGGAAATACCAGCAGGAGCAATCCACGGCTCACGCCACAGCCAACATGTCCAGCACATTGATGTTCCTCAACAGTGTCAGCGCTCTGCACCAGGGCCACGCCGCCAGCATCGCCTCTGCTCTCAATATTCGAAGAGATGCTAAGCCGCCCGATGATGTCCCGAAAGGATGTCTCCTAGCAAGTACCACACAAGACTATGGTATCATGGGCGGCACCGCACTGGATTTGCAGAGAGAAACCGACGCAGAACTCTTGTATGTTGACTTTCCGAGGAAGCCATACCACTCATCTGTATTGGTTGACCACCTTGATAACGACAATTCTGTTCTCGAGAACTATGTGTGCCACGACGAACTGTCACTGGCAGAGTATTATGCGCGTCAATGGAACCAAGAATTCTGTTGTATGGGCTCCTCCCTTTTTTGGGACATCTCAGCGCACCAGCACTACCACTTAGCTTCTCGTCACAGGCTTGCCTTCATGCATGATTCTGGCGAACTCGGACACCTCTTCCTAAGTCAAAGTGATCCGAATCAAGACATTCTCCAATAAGTCATGGACTATGACTTGCAGCACATCGACCATGTCGTGTTACAGCTCGTGACCGCTGAAGATATTGTCTATGAGCCTGAAAAGATTGTCGAACTCAAAGGACTCAGCGAAGAAGATAAGTTAAAGCATATCGCTTCGATTCGCAAAGAAATCGAAGGACTGTGTTCCAATGGTGTCTTCAAGCCAGAACCTTTACCGCCAGACCGTTCGTCTATCTCGACGAAACTCGTGCCGAAGATCAAGTATTTTGCTGACTGCACTCCAGACCGCTATAAAGCTCGTCTAGTCGCCCGAGGTTTCTTGGCACGTGTAGGCATTGACTTTTACGCCACATCCTCCCCAACCGCAATGGCTGCCACCAACCGGCTACTGCTCGCCATCGCTGTGAAGCACAAGCTCCCGATCGCGCACGCGGACATTCCTCAGGCATTCATCCAATCGGCACTCGATCGCCCAGTGTGGATCGACTTCCCTCGAGGAATACGTGTCTCGTAGAATCTTATCCAGCAGATACAGAAGAACCATCCAGAGTCGAAGCTCGCTCTCCGACTCGTCAAGCCTCTCTATGGCCTCAAACAGTCAGCTTTGTTGTGGAACATCAAACTCGACTCGTTTCTTCGACAACATGAGTTCGAACGCTCACAAGTCGACACTTGCCTCTATATCAATTGGGATCGATCTATCAACAAATGGGTATTACTATCCGTTTCAGTCGATGACCTATTGATCACTGGTACCAACACTGCCAAAATTACATCTCTTCGCCCCGCTCTGGCGACGGAATATGGCAAAGGTGCGTGGCATGACAGCATCAGATCCTTTCTTGGCATCGATGTTCACTACAATGCCTCCGCCGGTCATCTCACTATGAATGTAGCAGCGAAGATCACCAAGATGCTTGCTGAGCATAAGCTCAACCTACATAGTATAGACGTCCCCTATTCGGACTTCCTCTCCCAAAAGCCTTCTACTAAATTTCCCTCGGACTTGGCTTCCAGAGAGCTACACTATTATTGTTTGCGACACTGGAACATTTCACACCTATCTCTACAAGAGGGTTTTCTCTCCGTAATACGGCTTTCCCTCCTTCCTTCCTTACCCTTCCGCAATTATATTTTCATGACTATGAAGAACCCAGTCTGAAGCTCTTTTCCAACATGGAGGAGGCCTCCAGGTGCGTACCGTCAGGTAGGTACGGGGTTTTCTGTTTAATTAACAGAGGCTTCGTTCCTCGCTGTCAGTGTAAACGCTTCTATGGGACCTAATGTCCTTAAGAAGTTAGGGCTTAAATCCCTACCTTGTGTAGTAGCATGTGGCAAGCGGAATGGTCTGTACACGCCGAAGACTGCACGCAGTCTCTACCATGTACCCGGAGAGGGTCAAGTCTCTCCAGGTTATGGGCCCAGATGCGTAGGTGTGTCAGCCCAACTGTGCTGTACGTTTAAATTGAGTGATCAATTTACGCCTGATCACGATTACAATGCGACAATGTGTTTGGCGGTGGTCTACTGTACATATTTGTTGTGTGACGGTATGTGCCCTCCAGTTAATTTGGTTTGTGACCGAGTTGGGTCAGTCACTGGTCACATGCACTCGCATAACCAATAAAATTAAAATTTTTCCTATACAAGCCGCGGAAACTTGTACGGGTTTTTCCTTCCATTCCCCAACAAAAGACTGACTGCTCGAGAACTAATCCATTCTTCAGTCTCAAGTCAACTTGTTCTAAATAGCATGTTGATTTGTTTGGTCTTGTCAATAAGCCCACGTTTAAAATCGCGTACTGTACATAAAACCCGCACTTGAGAAACCCTTCATTCTTATGTGTCGAATCTGTCTATCAATCCTCTAACCTATCCCTTAATAGGTCACAATCATGTCAAAACAAAAAACAATATCTACCACGGATATCTACAAACAAGAACAAATCCTCGTTGATAAAATTAACGCAGGATTGCGTTTCCAAGACAACTCAACCAAGGTGAGCTTACAAATTGAGGTGCTTCGCAGGCATATGACAAGTCCATACGTGGACGCGTTATTCTGCTTCGATTCATATGAAGCTTACACCCGGAATGCTCCGGAGTATAACCAACTTCTTTAACAAGAAGTTGATATCATCTTCGCTCAATGGAAAGCTGAACAAGTAAACGATTTAAACTTACCTGATGAAGATGCCCTGCCTGATGATCTTAAAACTTGGCACGTCAATTCATCACATCAACTATCAGTTGATGTCCGTAATAATCTTGAACGACTTTACTACCAAGAGTCGTACAATCTCGTTCGTCCCGAATTAAATGAATATGTCAAACGTGTCCTCACATAATTAGATACCCGATTCCCTAAATCAATTGTGTATGATTCATCTCTAACTAACATATCCTTTACAGGTCTCTCTAATCCCGACTGGATCAAACACTGCGAAACTTATGCTGGTTTCTTGTACACATTCTTTAACTTGGAGTCCCAATAAAAGCCCGCACTCGCTATGTGGCCTCAACTAAAGAAGATTTATGCAATTACTTCACATCCTAATAAATTACGTGCAGTAATGCTCTTAGCTTACCATTACTATGAGACAGTGTCTTGTACAGATGTTACTGAGCTTAAATCTCAGTTTAATCGAATGTCTTTAAATGTTAATTGGTATGCCCATGTATTTGTCGAACAACTCATTGTCTTCCAATCTTAGGCAAAGCAATTAAATAATGATGAAGCATCAATCCAATTTAATAACTCCATAATCACTCTTAAAGCTCACGAGGTGATCTACCGTCTATATGCTAATCCCTCGGATCACGAGCGCTATTCTCAATCTTTATTGGAATGGTGTAAACTCTACGAGACAATCTCTATTGGAATGGTGTAAACTCTACGAGACACGCTCTGGGAACAACTCGATTCACGATCCTGAATTGTTAAAGCTAGTTGATCCTAACGACGTTCGTCCACTATTGGAATTCTTGTTAAAAATATACAATGAAACAAAGTTTTCCTCTAACCGACGCTTGGATAAGCCCGCTTCCTGGATCCCTTACATCCCTGGTACTACCGCTACCAAGCCACCTGAGGTGTTATTGATGGATACTATTCATCAATCCCACGACTCTCTAAACAACGCTTACTCGTTGTTAGCTACTGTAGCTGGACAGTCTGGCTTCAACGCTCGTAAGCTTCGTAATGCAAAAGATAAAGCATCGACAATTTTACCTCATGACACGTCGTACTATCGTCCACCCTCAAATTATAATGTCAAAGGTACCAGCTTCGATCGTCCTGTCTACTCATCTCCCTCTAACCGTAATGCACGCTCTAATATGTCTCTCATGGACCGGGCTACTTATCAAGTTGATCGTCTTCGCCACCTGTTTGGTAAATTATAGGAAGCGAAACCCAACCCTTCTACCGACTCTAAAATGGTACAGGAGGAAATGAAAAGCTTATTGAGTACCCTCTGGACAACCGCTTCTCAAGCTTCGACACAGTCCTTAGATCCTGACGAAGCCACCCAAGTTCATCTCTACTTATCTCGAGTTGATACTATGTCCAATACCATATCGAACCTCTTAGAAGCCGATAAGGAATCTCTTGTTTCAGATGAAAAGTATCAAACTGAAATATCTGCTCCTGAAGCGTCCCCCAGTGATGCGGAGCAGAGGGGGACTGCTGATACAGAGAAAATGTTCCACACTTTCCTGTCCATCAAAGATGATGAAATCGATAACATCCCTCAGCCGCTATTGCAGCACATAAATGCTAAAGCTCAGAATGCTATCGTTCGTCGTCAAGCTCGGGAAACTTCCTCGCACTCTGAGCTCCCCAATAATCTACCCAATGAAGATAATGAAGATGGTACAGATCCCCTGTGTTGCTACCAAAATTAAACACTGCTTTTACACTCGTCGTTGTGCCTTCCGAACAAACGCAAAGTTTCATGACACAGTACGTGTTTGGTCAAAGCTCAACACATGCCTGTTATGCAACAATGCTTAAACTGTACAACGAGTACAATTTGCCGCTAATGACTACGCCAGGATATGCTGGCACATGTGCTTCTCAACATGTTTATTAACTTTAAACGTTATGCTGATCCTATCCACATCGCAAAGCTACCCGAGTCCTTATCACCTGCTATCCAGACTGCTACGGATACGCAGAGAATCACACATGCTATGATTATAAGGACCGTCATTCCCGCTCTCCCAAAGCATCCAAATGTGGGATATGTAAAGCTAGACGTTGCGCTTTTTCTACCCAAGCAAAACGACCATAACGATCCCGATCTGCACATCATCAGTATGACTCAATGGGGAGAAGATAAACTTGGTATACATCTTTATGGAGTTGAATTTAAAGGACAATCATCTATCCAGAGTAAAATTGATGATAATGTCAAGATTACTTTGTTTAGACTCAGTAACCTGTTGCCAACTCTACCAATTTATTCGCTACAACAAGCAAAAGCGCGTAAAATGGAACTTCGCTCACTACAGTTCAGACTATGTGCTTTTAATGAACAACGCGAAATGCTTAAACTATATTCCACCCTCATGGAACGCGTAATTTACGTCCCATGGCTTAAAACCATCCTGGAGTCAATGCATTCGCAGCTGCCTTACATACGCAAGCATTTCCCACCTCCCGTATGACACAAGGTTACCACACGTTTGCTCCATACAGTAACTTCATCTCCTAGCCCACGAATACCTACAGTAACTCTACTTTGCTCTGGGATGTCCACTCCTGCATTCTTGGCTTGCGCTTTTAATGACTTGCAAATCAACATCAACGTTAAAGTTCTTGTTGAGAGCGACGACAATATCACGCACATGCTACGAAGACGTTTTGGCAATTCCATCGAAGTTTTCCCATCCCTACCTAAGTTTCTGACATATCTCCATCGAGCATCGGACGTTGAACGTGCACGATATTACACCGATATAGTGGAATTGACATCACCATGCACAAATCGCAACATAATCAATGGGAGATCCATTTCCACCTTCGAGCGCGATATGGATGATTCCTTGTTTCCAAGTGCTCTAAGTGTACTTGAGCTTTTAAAGCCGCTTGTTCTTTTCATGGAAATGACACCACCACACTCCGCATCGTATGAAGATCATATACGAGTTGCTAATCTCATCTTCTCAACGATGCACTATACGGTGGATATATGTGACCGATTTCCATGCTATCTATGTGGAGATTATCAAGCCAGAGAAAGATGGATCCTCGTCGCACGCAAATATAACACCGGCCCTCTTGATCTGCTTTCATGGCCTAATAAACGAGTCACTTCCTTTCTGGACATTGCAGACCACGCTAATTCCATCAGTCGCAAGTTAATAGTCGACGAACCTTGGACGCAGGTCTTTCCTGACATACCATTCGTGTCCACACCTAAAACCTACAATATTTTCAGTCGTACAGGATCCGTGCGCTTAACTGTGACTGAGCTTGAAACCTTAACTATGCTGTTCCTTCGTCTGCACTCTAATAAAACAGTCGAACATCCCAGTCAAGATGAAATGGAGGGCATTTCTAACTTTCGCCTGGGATTCTTGACTAATTCAAGAAAACCACTTGCTTGCATGAGATCCCCTATTGAACTCAAAGCTTTTGTGCTCCTCTATAATATTATGGGACGATTATTCCCTAAATCCATCACATTACCTGTGTCCTTTCGTATTACAACTATCGAATCTAACCAACCATCTCACAGGTTATTTTTAAATAAATCCTCTACTTCCTCCATCATTTACATCACCGGTGGAAGACATACAGGCGGAGACATAACAGTTTCTAACTCCTCCTCTAAATACCAGGCACATATAAATGCTTTTGGTGAAACCTATACCCTACTAACGCATGATGCCGGAATCGATAAGACTGCTTCTCTTGAACCTGTTACTGGTTTTCTTTGGCTTTGCCAAGCATACCATCATAATAATGAAAATCAAGACACGCGTCGTTTAGTACAAGCACTGGTCCCTTATACTTCTCCTGTTTTTCACGATTCTTTTGTCTTCTACCCTCAGGAAAATCGTCTCGAATTTATCGACAAAATGTTTGCTTTAAGTGACATGCATTTGTCCCAAAGCAGATATCTGGGCTTTATTACATCAAGCGATAGGAGGATGGGTGCCAAAGTTCATTCTATATACACTCCTACTCCTACCATTCGTGGATTTGCTAATATGCTCGTGTACGATCCACGACTCGATCGCATCCGACACTACTCAACTCGCGAATTGGCACGCGCCAATAACTTCACAGCGTACCAAATCAATTTTCTTTTGTCTTTGTCCCCGGACCTATGCTGTGATATCATCGCAAATGCTATTCCAGCTGGAACATATCATACAATTTATAAACATTTGTGTCAGCTTGTCTATGACTTGCGTATATTAACGCTATCACCATCGTTTGACCCTGATCATGCTTCTCTAACCAAAAACTATAGGTCAACCTTCTTCACAAATATATTCCCAACAGATACATCCTTAACATTACACCAGAGTTCCATTACAATGTTCTACATCTCAAATAAAAAATTCTCATGTTGTGATACTCTCGCTTCTAACCACGAACTTCCTTCTTTTCATATTGATTCAGTAGCTCATGCCTTCCTCTCTAACACCTCATCCGCAGATATATCATCTCCTACTAAAGAAAAACACATTCCTCTTATAACGCCAAGACAGCTCCATGAGAAGCATGCGCCCTTCGATAAGAAAGTCCATGCCAGGGGCACCCTTGCATTTCGAGATGCGCAACAACGAGCTACCAATTTTCACAACATCCACCATTCTAGTGATTCTCAAGCTATAAAAGCTGTTCAGGTTATTGCCAGTCCTGGACACCACCCATCTGACGTACCCTACCGTAAGTTCTGTGTGGATTGTACGATTCATAAAAAACGCTTTCCTCATTCACACCATCTCACCAAACAACCATCATTCGAAAAAATTTTCCAACCTGGTGAAGCCTGGGCATGTGACGGTGGTTACGTATCTGTGCTCTCGGAATGGGGATCCTTTCGACATATCATTGTTTTCAAGTGTCTCATTTCTAAATTTCTGTTAGTGTACTTTTGTCGTAGCACTAACTCCAGCGAATTTTGTAACGCCCTTGAGTTTGTCCGCAATTTTTGCTCTACTTATGTTCATGTACAACTAAAACAAATCTATTGTGATTCCTTTAAACCCTATTTATCTCAGCATGTTACAACCCCCTTCCGTGTGGAACATGGTATTAATATGTCCGCGTTCCCCCCTTACTTACATGTCTTTAATCATGAAGTCGAAGCCGCTGTTGGTCACATAGCCACTGCCGCGTCTACACGACTCCGGCATATGCTTAATGTATCCTATAAAGGTCACCCCCTAACAGATCCGGCACCACACTACCCGTGGGCTGTTATACATGCCATCCAATCGTATAATCTCCTCCCTAACGTTTCCCTCGAACGTATTTACAATAAAGTCCTAAGCCCCCAACAAGTTTTGTTAGACCAATGTAATGTTCCCCAACAAGACTACCTCAAACCTTTTGGTTCTGTTTGTTATCTGCATTTGGAACCTAACGAATTTCATAAATATGAACCCCGATGTCGTCCCTACATCTACTTATGTGGTGCTAACGTTATAAACCCTTTAATAACACCCCATGTTAACCATTTAGCCGATGTTGTCCTTAATCCTGAAAACGGTCAAGTCCGTGTTTCCTCTAAACTGACTTTTCCTCATCTTATTTCTAAATCTCCTCCTGATTATGAACAGCATCCACCTCCCGCACCTTCACCCGACATTCCCTTCTCTGTTCACAGCACCCCCAATGATGCGGCGCAGAGGGGGAATGCTATGCCTACCGACACTGACCATGAGAGGGGACTCCTTCTTCTCATCTCCATGCTCCTTTTCTCGCTCCCGCATGTGCTCCAGCTGCTTCTGCACCCGCTACTTCCGCCACCACACCTACATCTGAAGTGTCTTCCAACACTTTGCCACTTTTACCATCTTATCGGTCTCTCTATTCCCAGGATGTCCTCCGTCTCACCCGTGGTCCTCATCACCCTCAGCCTCGTCGCAAAACCAATCTCAAGGATGTTCTTACTCGTATTGCCTCGCCTACTGTTGCCGCTTATAAACAAGCCGGTGGTACGCTTGCCGACTTCAAGTATGACCTCTCCAAGCAGTACATAACCTTCTGCGACCCCACCCTCCACTCCCTTCATCTTGCTCATGGCATCCACTGGACGGCTATACCTCCAGAGGGAATTTACACCATCCCTTCATCACCATGTGCACCAAGCGATTTCACAGTCCTCTTCAGTTATGTGTCATAGGAGCCATAGCCACCCATCGCCTGATGCTCCTCATGTTCACTTCTGCGACGACGTCAACCTTGCAGACTTTCACCTTCCTCAAGCTCTCGTTCATTTAATTTCTGAACATGCTCACGCCTTTCAAGTTCCTCCCGCTCAATATGTTTATGCTTTGTTCACCCCACTCCATTTTGGATCATAATGACGCTTCTTATGGTGCCTCCGAGCCTCATCTCTCCGCCATCGAAGACTATATCACCGTGCAATCGCATTACATTGAGGCCCACCTTGGTGATGCTCCTCTACTAGTTGTTCAACTCGTCGAAGATCCCGATCACGCTCATCTGCACGATAATGTCGCTTCTTACGCAATTACTCATCTGACGACGACTCATGACCCCAGCACGGTTGGTTCGGACGAATACAAGATTCAAGCCAAAGATATCAAAATTGATGAATATGAGTTGAACTGCCTCAAAGGTCTCTCAGACGCTGATCGCAAAGCTTATGTTGCTGCCATCTCCAAAGAGATTTTTGATATTGTTAAGTTTGGCTGCTTTAAACTAGCGCTGCCAATGGTCAACTCAAAGCCTATTGACACCCGCCTCGTCCTACGTATAAAAACCAACGCTGCTGGTCAGTACATTAAACATAAAGCACGCCTGGTCCTACGAGGATTCTTAGCCTCTCTGGGCACCGATTTTTCAACACATTCAGCCCTATGGCACAGCTTACTGGCATCCGTTGTGTTCTGGCGCTAGCAGCTCATCTGCGACTTCCGTCTACCATGTCGACGTCCCTAACGCTTTTGTTCAAGCTCCCATCGATTCTCATGTCTATGTCAAACTGCCACAAGGCATTTACCTTCTCGATCCCGAAGATACTAAATACCAAGGCCGTCGTCTCCCAAAGCTACTTAAATCTCTCTATGGATTACGTCAGAGCCCTGCCCTTTGGAATCAAACCATAAACGGCTTCTTTGATTCATTAGGCTATACACGATTTCGAACAGACACATGCATTTACGCTAAAGTCCAAGCTGACGCTACATTTCTAATTCGCACACTCTCAGTAGACGACGTCGTCATTACTCGCACTTCGGAAACTCTACGTCGTGAGTTCCAGCAAGCCCCGAAAAAGAATACTCAGTCGACACCTTCGAGGAAGTCCATACTCTCCTAGGCATGCGCATAACGCGTACAACTGATGGTTCTATATCACTGGACTGTCAGGCTAAACTTGATGCATTGTTCGAAGAGTACCCCATTTTAATGCAGTTACGTCCCACTTCCACACCGATGTCACCATCAACCACGTATAAAACTGGAGAGCCATCTTCTGATATGGACAAGTTCATCCTT